>BQNB010035239.1:0-51011 GCA_026074375.1 Tanacetum coccineum | reverse complement strand
CTATCTTTATCACTTCTCCCTGCAACATAACGACAAGCAAAAGTCACACACACCCCCTTCCTAAACCCTACACCAGCTAGATGACAAAAACACCTCTGCAATCCCTTGCAAGACCATTGGTTGAAGGTTGAAGACAAAAAGATGGATGGCTGTGATTATTGGGCTTGATGAACAAGCAAAATGGAGGGTCAAGATTAAGCTTTTGAAGTCCTCACAAAAGAAACACAACTAACACAATGAGAAGACAACACACAGCTTATAAAAGAGAGAAGACAGAGAAGAAAACTGGTAACTAGAAGTAGAATAGTTTTATTTTTTATATTTTTATGTTTTATGTAATTTAAATTCTGTCATTTACTTTTTAAGTCTTGTAAACTTTTACTGTTTTAATGAAATTTAAGTTTTATGCAAAAATTGTCTTTTAAATTCTCCAAAACCGTTCCTGTGTTCTAGCTTATTTGGGTTCTTAAATCTTGTTGAATCGTGTATGTTTATGTTTATGTGTCCTAGATTTAACCTGGTTATACAAAGTCTAAGTTCAAATTTCCTTTTTATAGTGTAAATTATGCTAAACCAGTTTAAAGAGGTGTT
This sequence comes from Tanacetum coccineum, assembly GCA_026074375.1. Taxonomy (NCBI): domain Eukaryota; kingdom Viridiplantae; phylum Streptophyta; class Magnoliopsida; order Asterales; family Asteraceae; genus Tanacetum; species Tanacetum coccineum. The sequence goes on along the minus strand of BQNB010035239.1, from coordinate 50,420 downwards.
TGGGTCAAGGGCTCAAAGTGGGTAAAAATGGGTCAAAGTGGGTTTTGACATTTGAATTAACATAGGTTAGCCATTAGTAATGATTAAAGTCACTTCTTAAGTTTTATTTTGTGTCAAAAGTTAAAGTTAAGTTTTAAGTTTTCATGTTTCAAATTTGTGATTTTATATCCTTTTCCATCTGTATGTTTTAATCAATCCTCTTTAATAAGTGTTTTCATGTTTATTTTTATGTTTTCTAAGAGTTAGAACTCTAGTAGTTAAGGATGCAAGTTGGTTTGAGGTTTTACCTATAAACTGTCATAGTTCAAATCCCTTTTTTTTATCTTAGTTTTAGGTCTGTTATAGTTAGATTTAAACTTTGCTTTTTGGTATAAAAGTAGTATGTAGTGTAGAGATGGCTTGCTTTAGCTTATTTTATCCTTTGGAGCTTATTTAGGTACCTTAGAGTAGGGCTACAAACAGTGCTTTAGGCTGCCAAAGGCCAAAAAGCCATCCCTTGCCTAAATCTGTTTTCTCTTTTTTCTAGCTTATACCTTATTTAAAAATGCTTAACATAGATTTAGCCCAGCTTATTAGGTGTAGTGTAGGCCCTAGTAGCGTATCTAGTTATCTTATTAGCTTATTGTAGCTTTTTGCTCATATTATACTTAGTGCTTTTAACTTCTGGGCCTTAAGTAACTGCTAGCATATAAGCTGCTTTTTTAGCTTATTCACTTAGTGATTTTCCTTATTTTCAGCTTTCACCTGCTCCTTGTATGCTAATCTTCATCTGTTTGTAGCTTTTTGCTTATTCCATGTGCTTAATAGTCTTAAAAATTAGCTTAAAATCCCCCCTTAGGCTGTTTTCACTATCTTTTTAGCCAAATGGCTTATTTGCCTTTTATTACTTTTCCAGCTTATTTTCCTTGCTTATTTTCAGTCATGTTTGCTTATTAGGTATGGGAGTTGGTGTGTCTCAGCTTATTCGTGTTTTCTTTTAGCTTATTGAGTTTTAAAAAGCCATCCAGTTAGCTCTTTTAGCCCTTAGTTAAAAAACCATAATCTGTCAACTTTTTCAGTGCTTATAACAGCTTATTTTTAAGATTTCTAAAAAGTCACTTTTTTAAATTTGCTTATTTTAGTTAGTTTTACAAGTTTGCAAAAAGAATTTTCAAAAAAAATGTTTTCTAAAAAAGGAGAGGCATGGGGGTCGAACCCATGACCTCTCCCTTTGCACATACACGTCCCAAGCAAACACACACTAACCATTGGCACCAGTAGGGCCATCTGGTTATGTGTTACACTATTTAATTTATATACTCTTTTAAGCCCATTTAAGCTAACAGCTTATTTTTGCTTATTTCAAAAAGCACTTGCACAATTTTATTTTTCTTAGAACAAGCACTCTTCAAACTACTTTTCATAATTTTTTCAGATTTTTCCCATTTAATTTAGTATTTTTAATTAATTTTTCTTATTAAAACTGTTTTTAATTCATAAAAAATTAAATAAAAATCAAAAAAATATAATTCTTTTTTTTTAATTTTCTTTTATCATTTAGGTCTTAGGAAAATTAAATTTTCATGCGTAGGGTTAAAATTTTAGAATTTTGTTTTTTTTAAAGAACGGGTTTCGATCTCGTTCTCGTTTTTCTTCGTTTTTTCACCTTAATTGCTTTCGTTTTAGGGTTTCCTTTATTTGTTCTTGCATTTTAGTTATTTAGGATTTATAAAAAGTTAAAAAATCATTTTAGGTTTAAATTATGATAATTTAGGTTTCAAGTCGCGTTCGTTTTTAATTTCCGTTAACATTTTCGTGTTTTAACTTTAATTGCCTTCATTTTTATGCTCCCGTAGACTTAGGATTTACTTTCCCATGCCTTACTTATGTTTCCCGTAGATTTTTAAGTTATTTAATTGCCTTTATTGCTATCCTGTAGTTTAGGTTAAAATTCCTGTGCCTTTGCTTGTTTTTCCCGTAGATTTAAGTATTCCTTAGTTTAAATTTTTATAATTTCCAGTAGAATTTAGAAAAATCAATCAAAACTTTGTTATTCAAGCACCCAAAAGTCAAACCAAAAACGTAACCGTCAATTTCATGCCTCGTTAGGGAAAAACGACCCGGGAATCACATACTTCCGGTTTACTCATTGATTTTGATTGAGATTATCTTATTATATATTTATATATATTTATTTATATATATTAAAGGTTAGTTTAAAAAGCAATCATTTTTCAACAAAACAAAGAAAAGAGAGTAACAATATTGTTATATCTCTTTCTTTAATTTTAGATATTGAAGAGAGAGCTTTTGTTCTTCTCACAAATCGATGATGAATTTTTCTCTCGTGTTCTTGATCTTTCAAAGGTCACATATTACAGTAAAACATGAAGAGAATAAATATGAGATGTTCTTGTTTTTCTTTTTCGGTTTGAGACTAATTGTAGGAGGAAGATGGGATATAGGTAGCTTGGATTTGATGTTGGATTGTGAGTTGGATTTGAGTTGTTGTTGTAGCTGTTGTAAAAAAGGATGGGAGTATGATTGGCGTGGATCTTTTCCGAGTTTACTGAGTTAACTCGGTGAACTCATTTTTGATATTGAAATTGGTTGAAGCATTTTTGATGTTGAAAATTGATTTGTCAAAATTACTGATCGAAAATGTGTGTCGTTGTAGCAGTTGAGTTTGTTGTAAATTTTTTTATACAGATCCGTTCTTCCTTATTTGATTCTCGATAAAAAAACAGTCTCGAAAGCCATTCTCGGAATAATCAGTTATGGTATCGAGTTTGACCGTTGACCAAAAGTCAATATCGAGTTTGACCAGATCTGAAACTACTTCCGAGTTTGACTTTTTAACCAGTTCCGAATTTGTAAAATAAGCAGATTTAGCACATCTTATAACCGAATCTGACCGAGTTTGATCAAATCTTACGATAAAACCGTAACCAGCCAAACTCGATCAAATCACACATCGAAACTAACAAATAAGCTGCTAAAATGTGTAATAAGCTAATTAATAAGCTGTAAAACTGCTAAACACCAAAATAAGCTCGAATAATCTGCTGGACTGAATGTGGACTGAATAAGCTCTAATAAGCTGCTGAATGGACTGAAAAAGCTCAAATAAGCAGAACTGGACCAAATAAGCTCAAATAAGCAATGAAATAAGCTGATCAGAATAAGCTAAACATCACGAATCGCTCCTGCAGCTCTGATACCACTTGTGAGGTTCTCGATTCACGATCTCGGGAGGTCGGGGATGATGGAAATATATAAAAGCCATCTTAGAGAGAGAAAGTGATTTATTAATGAATGATTAGTGAAATTACAATTGTGAGGTTCACCCCTCTAATGAAGATTAAAGAGGGTATTTATAGACTAAACACAAGCCATCTTTGGGCTAATTACATTTCTAGTCCTTGTGTTTTAGACTATATAGAAAATAATGTCATTTCCATATAGACACCACATTTTTAATCCTAACAGTTGCCTTAATGGAATATTATGTAGACGGCGGGTTCATGTAATTCGTTCATGACTTGGAAAATACTTACATAGATCGTCACAAGAGTGACAAAGCAACAAAATTAGGAGAAGCAAACTAAGAAATAGTGCATGATTAAGTAAATACGTTTGTTTATCATATAGTTATCACCAAAGTAGTTTAGATTTTTTATTAGTTAATTAGCTAAAACTAAACCAACCTCTCAAACCTGAATTTTACCTGCTTTCATAAAATATAAAAATACAAAAATAATCATCTCTCAACCCTTAGACCTCTATTATATTCTGTTTGAGCCTTCCCAACCTATTCCTCTAGAGAACGATAACAACCCTCGAGTCTTGCCTATACTACACTACAACAGTTAGGTACACTGCCTAGGGAGTTGTAAAACTTCTTGTGTAGGCTTACGATAACCGCACATCAGCTTCTAACAAAACTTCTTGTTGATTGAGCATAACTAAGATCGAGTCCTCAACTGATGTGTCCAAAAGTCCTTCCTTGAAGGTTAGGTTTTGAACTACGTTGTTCAAAAGCCATTGATGAAAGCTCATCAAATGTGACATTCATCGTCTCCATGACCTTCTTTGTCCTTCAGTTGTAAATTTTGTAAGTACATGAAGTAGTAGAATAACTAATGAAAAGCCTATATCACCTTTAGCACCAAGCTTCCCAATATACTCACGATCATTCTTGGGATAACAAAGAGCCCCAAATACATGTAGATACGAGATATCTGATTTTCTATTGTTAATAAGCTCATACAGTGTTTTTTTGAATCTTTTGTGAATTAGGGATCAGTTTTGAGTAGTGAACGCAATAGCTACATCATCAGCTCATAAGAAAAATAGAACACTAGAAAATATCAGTATCGTTCGAGTAGCCTCCACTAACGTCTGATTTCTTAGTTCAACAACCCCATTTTGCTTGGTGTTATGAAACTCGATGGTTGGTGAGAAATGCCAACATCTTCAAAGTAAGCCTTAAGCTCTTGATTTGTGAGTTCTATTTCATTGTCAATTCTTACAATGATGACTGGAGCATGTAGTAGAACTTGAATCTGTTTGAGAAATTTAATGATCACTTTTTGTGCTTCATCTTTTGATCTGAGAAAGTAAACCCAAGTGTAATGAGAGTAGTCATACACAATCACTAGAACATACCTTTTCCCGTTGATGCTTTCGATTCTCATTGGCCCACACAAATCTATATAAAGAAGGCGTAACCTATTCCTAGAGTTTGGAACAAGTTTTGTTTTGTGCGGTGTCTTTTTACTTTTTCCCTGCTCACATGATGGACAAAGATGATCTTTTGTATATTTGAATTTTAGAAGACCTGTGATGGGATTGTTTTTGGCAAGAGTATTTATGATGTCAAAGTTGAGGTGGGATAAACGTTGATGCCATAACTAAGATTTAGTTGATGTAGCACGAGCCATGAGACAAATAGGAGATGCAGAGGTCATTTCATGGAGGTTGATGGTGTAAAGGTTTATAAAATGATTTTATTTCAATAGATCAACTCCATCTAGATTTCTAACAAAGCAGGTGTTCCTTCTAAATGCAACCTCTAAATGTGAATCACAAAATTGCTCAACCGAGAACAAATTATGTCCTAAGCCCGCAATGAAATAAACCCGTGTAATCAAGATTTTCCCCCGTAACCTAGAATTGCTACAACATGATCATTTCCAAAGCGTACAGTTCCTTTAAACTTCGAAATGAAGTTGATGAACAACTTCAGATTCCCGGTCATATGTTTGGAGCAACCCGAGTCGACGCACCATAAACAAATCTCGATAACCTACCAAGAAAAGAAGTAGAATTTAGAAACTATTTGTTTGTAGGTTCCTGAGGGTTAGAAGCACTTGCATTGGCACACACACACATGTGTTAGACTCACTCTCAGTGTCACTAGATTCAATTATTTTTCCACTATGGTCCAAAATTCTTCTAGTTGGTAACCACCTAAGGCATGTTCTAGGTTTGCGAGGCCTACGTGAAGCAAGTCTTTCTTTGGAACCTAACTTCTTAGATTTCTTGACATTTTCCATATGTTTTGTTTGATTTGAAATTTTTTAAACATTAGCACTTTGTTTTTTTATCATGAGAATTCATGCCATTCACATAATTAAACATACTTCATCGTGATTAGTAGTAATTAAACATTTCTTACATGAAGCACAAACAACTTTAGATTTATCATTCCGAATAGCAAGCTTAATGTTATTACATTCATATGACATACAATTTTGATTATTTAAAGACAGTAAATTTCTATGGTGTTCTTCTACTTCAACTTCCTTATTCTTGATGCAACTACTCTTAGGCGTAGACGGGACCCTATCATTCTTTGTATTGCTCCTAGGATACGATCTTCTTCTCCTAGTAGTGCTTTCTACTCTTGTAGAAGATAAACCACTTGTGTTAGAATTCACATCTTTCTTGGTGATGACATGAGGTTATGAAACAGTAGTCAGTTTTGTCCTAATGCTTGCTTGTACATGTTTGTTAGTCTTAAAATTGTCTACCCTAGAGTGCTTTAAAGGTTTTAATTCGAAACATTCTTGGGGCAATCATTTTGTTGTTTTTCATAACTTTTAATTCTTTTGTTGTTGGTACCGAGTGTGAAGTAACTAGTTTTGGAAAATCATTTTTCTCAACAACCTTGGATTAAACCGAGATTTTGGAAATGGATTTACAGAATAAAGTTTTGCTCTAGATGTTGAAGGTTTTGTAAACTTATAATTCACACTCGTACCTTACAATTCATCTTTTTGTTCAGTAAACTTGGGTTTTATCTAGGCTCTTAACATAGCATTTTTAGAAATCGTAGCATTAGGTTTTTCTTGCAAAGAGTCAGTTTTGAGTTTTGTTTGTGCTTCTGTTTTTTTGATAGAATCAAAGAGGTTATGATAAACTAACTTAAGATGTTCATTCTCTTTTTCTAAAGATAAAACCTGAAATTCTAAGGACACGTTCTCATCATCAAGTTTCTAAGACATAGAATCAATGGTATTTGATGCACACTGAGTATTCATACTCTTTCCCTTGAGATCTCCCAACTAAGCTTGCAACCGTTCGATTTGATGTTGCATGTCATTGTAAGCTCTACCATACGAATTCTTGTTATATTTGCACTCCTCACACTTTTTACACCATTTATTCCAAATAATATTATATTCATTTTCGTTTTTAATGATACATGTTTTAAGTGTTTCTTCGCACGTTCAAGCTCAGTTTGGAGATTTGATGTATCTATAACAGAATGAATTTGCACAATGGACATAATATCCTGACTAACATCTGCTCTTAAGAGTCGCTCGTTTTGTTTTTCCAAAACTTTGATCTTTTCTAGATATTCATCAGCTTCTTTTTCAAAAGATTTGAAGTCTCGAACAAATTTAGACGCTTCTTTAAAAAGATCCTTTTCAAAATGTATTACTCTAATGTCAACTTGGTTAATCATAGAAGCAATTTTATCCTTAAAAATCTTTTGAATCTCTAGATGAATAGTAGACGAGCAATTGTTTGTGTTAATGACATTTTTGACTTTACAACCCATTGAAGAGTCACAATGGTGTCTTTTACCTCATTTAAAAATTTCCGTGCGACACTCTTTGAAGGTGTATCATCCGATAATTCATCATCATGTATCAAAATTGGTTTGGAAACTGTGTTAGAACACTGGCCATTTTAGAAGTATTTTAATAATAGACTTCTTCTTGTGACTTGGCCTTTTGAGAAACAAAAACCTTTAAAAGTTTATTAATCTTTGCTTAGTTTTCCGGTTTTATTTCCTTATCTTGTAGTTGCATTTTTAAACGACTCTCTTGAGCAAGTTATAGTGTCTCCTTAGAGTCATACACAGCAGGAGGATCATGCTTATCTAATAATACATTCCATTATACAAAATTTGTTGCTTTTTCTAAGCTTGCTTAAGATAGAAGGGATTTTGATAACCCAAAGACATTTTGTGTTCAGTGTGGTAAAACGAGTCTGGCTTAGGTGAAAGCATGTGCATCATTTGAATCGATTGACCTATTATAACCAAAATGTTATCTAATTCTTTAATTTTCTTATTTGACTCTTGAGTTTATAAAGAAGCTCATCTTTTTATGTTTTGAAATAATTCTTCAACTTTCCCTTTCTTTTTAAAGATAGGAAAGAGTTATTTTTTTGAAAGCTGGTTATTTAGGTTTGCAAGTTCCTCATTCAAAGTGTTTATTGTTTTTGAAGAACTTAAGTGAAATGTATTTATCTTTTTAGTTAAGCATTTTTCTTGATAAACAGACTTTCTATAACCATTTTCAGATTCGTTAAATTTTTCTTGATTGAATTGAAAACTTTTTTCTCGTCCCCAATATCTTGCAAGCTCAGCGGTCAATTTGACATTCGCTTTTTAGTTTCGCGATTGACCGTGTTAACTTTCTCAAATACAATTACCAAATTATTATATAATAACTCATAGAAAGCACGTGTTTCCACAACAGTAGCAGGAAACTGTTCTACTTCTCCTCTACTAGGATCCATATTGAAATCCGAAGGAATAACATTACTGTCATCCTGTTGAACCAGATGTGGCTCAGTAATGGACTCGAGTAGTGATGTGTCATTGTGAGTAGTTAATTTATATTATCAAGTTTTACTATTTATATTTTGCCGACTTTACCTAAAAACAACACTAACGGGCAGTGTACCCGATTAGTTGTAGATTCGTTGGTAAGTATGGTGTCGATCACTAAGAGCGAGGGTATTAATTCCTAATTCTATCAGTATTTTAGTTATCTATGTTAGTGATAATTTATTCTATTCTATGTTATACCTAAGTTAAACCTAAACTAATGGCAAAAAAGGAGGTTTTCAGCCTGAGAGACTGACATGAGTTTTGATTTTACCTAGACAAAGATTGGGCGATTAACACACATAAGTTGACAATTAGAAGATAAAGAAGCGGTCAAGCCTATTATAAGGAAAACGTACCAACTATGTTTAATCTAATTAAAATGCAGGTTTTAATTTATAAGTGCAATGATTGTCTTATCTCGTTGTTGATATATTATTCCTAGATTTAGGCGGTACTTCTTCCTAAAACCTAGACTTGGCAATTATGTCACATTTAACCAAATCCGCATAAAGCAATCACGGTTGATTATAATCTGCCTTAGCAGGCAATAATGGTGATCTTACAGAATCCTAGCTCACCGAGACTTTACTAACTTACTACTAGTCTAACTTGTTCAATAAACCAAGGGCAAAGACAACACGTTATTTGTGATCCTGGGTCACCTGCTAGTCTAACTTTTTCACTAAACCAAGGGCAAATATAGCACATTATTTGTGATCCTATTACTCTAGATATATAAATTGTAGATATGGAGAGCAATCTCGGCATCTAGCTAACTCTCTATTTTGTATTCCTAGATCCAGTTGAATGATAGGTCGTATACTTAAGCACATAAACGAGTATAAATTTATAAACATAAAGCAACACACATCTTACAAGAAGCAATCAAAATAAACATAAACCAAACATTAAATTATCATTAATATGGCTAATACCTAAAGGTATTAGCCAATAACCATTGTAACGAATACAAATATCATAGACGAATGATTAAGGTAACCTAACCAAGTTAATGAATTGTACCAAAAACTGAAAGCGTATTTCGAGTATAAGAATTTACAAGGGTTTTCCTATGGATTGAAAGGCGTTGCGAGAGCTTTGTAGCTTATCTTTTCTTCTAAAAATCGAATCTGGTGGTTACTGCCTTTCTCTTAGTCTATGGATAAGACGTGATTATTTTGGCTAGTTTAAGTAATTTCGGCATTATTTCTTTCGTCACATACAAATTCGACAAGGTTGCTAGTTGATACGAAGGAGTTTATCAAAGAATTATCATTTTCAGAAGTCTTATTGTTGTTAGATCGAGTTGTAATAGCTATACGTGTTTTTGGTTTTATCGAAAAACGTATATTAGGTGCTTTTTTTATCAAATTCGAAAGTTGTTACCGAGATTGATAGATTACACAAGTTTTTAGTCTTATTGAAAGTTGTGTATTAGAATTACATTTCATTCTTGGAAATAAGCATAACATTTGTAATAGATACACAATTTCTTGGTTTTATAGAGAATTGTGTTAGAAAATCAATTTCGATATCGTATTATAATTTTGACACAATTTTGGTTTTATCGAAATTGTGTTAAACGGACAAAAAGCATCATTTTTGACATTATAATACGGATTTGTGAATCGTAAAATGATCATTTCTTTTGGTTTTATCAAAATTGTGATCATTTTCGAATTCAAAGTGTCAAATCCACATTTTCGGTTTCATCAAAATTGTGGGATTCATTTTCGAAAACATCTTAAACGGATCAAGTTTCATCAAAATTGATATTATTACGGTTTTATCATGATAGTTATATCAAATTTTGATTGAAAGGTTTTTCAAAAAGTGTATATATCGAATTTGTAAGTTGTTCGAGTTTAGCTTTGTCCGAGAAACATTCTTAATTTCATTTTACCAAGTTTAGTGTTGTCCTAGTTTAATGTTATAGAATTTAGGTATTCTAGACGAGTTTCTCATTTTCGAATTTAGACATTAAATTTGTGACACGTGTCAAACTCGACAAGTATTGAAGTTTTTGGTAAATCACAAATAGAACTCTTTTTCGTCTACAAAGATCCACTCATTGAGTCACAAGATATGTCGACTTCAACTACACATCAACAATCTCTTGTTGACGTCGGTTCTGAGACTAGACCTTTGATGCTTAAAAGAGGTAGTTATATACCATAGGCAAGTCGTTTCAGAAGGTACCTCAATCGAAAGAGAGAAAACATAAAGTGGCTTAATAAGGCAATTGATGAAGGTCCATATGTGTTTAAAAATTTCACTCCTAAAGGTTCTCAAACACCAATGCTGTAAACCAAAGATGATTTGACAAGAGATGATTTGAAACACTATAAAGTTGAGATTGAAGCAATGAATTTGATTTTAATCTCTATCCCAAATGACATATATAACTTTATGGATGATTTTACTACTAAACAAGCCATGTGGCAAAGAGTTGAACGCTTAGTGAGAGGAAATGTACAAAACAAGGTTTACAGGGAAACACGTTTCAATAATGAGTTTGATCAATTTGTTGTTGAACCAGGAGAAGAACTTGTGTTAGTCTACAATCGTTTTGTTCAGTTAAGGATTGATTTGGAACAAAATGGCATCAAATTTCCTCGAGTTACTGTGAACACAAAGTTCCTAAACTATTTGCAACCTGAATGGCTCAAGTATGTTACTCAAGTTTGTCTTGTAAAAAGGGTAATAGAAGACTCATATGATGATTTGTTTGATTATATTTCCTAATATGAGAAACTGGTCAACGCATCTAGAATCCATCACCTTACTATGTCACTCATCATTCTTCAGTAGCTGATTATGATGATGATTATCAAGGGGATGCATTTAAAACAATTCTGAAGATCCACTTATTTATGCAATGATGTTACTCGCTCGAGCAATCACTCAACCTTTTTCTAATCCAACAAACAACCGTCTTTGTACTTCTTCTAACACCAGAAACCAAGTAATTGTGCAAGGAGACAAAGTGAATATTCAAAGCTAAAATTTTGGTAATGATGTCAGAAATACATAAAGTTCATTTGTTCTAGTGGAAATCGTTGAGAGTAACAATGTTCAGAATGATGCTGGGAACATACAAAGAACTCTTTGAACTACATCTTCAGGATCTGCTGTAAATTTTCAATGCTACAATTACAGTGAGAAAGGTTATTATGCTCGTAATTGTCCAAAGACAAAAGTTCAAGATTCAAAGTACTTCATGGAACAGATGTTGCTAGCAAAACAAGATGAAGCAGGAGTAACTCTTACCGATGAACAAAATGATTTTCTTGTTGCTGATGCTACCTGGATGGAAGAGATTGAGGAATTGAGTGCAAATATATGCTTGATGGCCAGAATTCAACCAGTAAACATTGATTCTGATGAAGAGCCAAGCTATGATTCTGCATTTCTTAGTGAGGTACAAAAACCATCCATCAGTTATGAAAATCCATTATTTGCTAAAGATAATCAAGAACAAAAGTATCCGAAGCAACCTAAAATTATTAACAATACACTTGGTGATGATCAAATTGATAGCAATATTATATTTGATGAACCAAATGTAGATGTTAATAGTGGCAGTGTTGAATACGATAACAATGTTCAAGCATCATATGAACTAGAGAAATTAGCTAGAAATGCTTATAAAGAGGCTAAGAAACAACAAATAATTGCTAAAAAGGTAAAACAACAAAACAAAGTTTTAACTCAACAACTTGAGGTGTATAAGGAAAAGGTTCGGGTTTTTGAAATGACCAAATGAGATAAAGAAACATTTTTCAATGAATTCATTGAGGCTGATAGAAAAGCACGACGAATAGAAAAGGATTTACAAAATCTGTTTATTCGTGATCGGGACATTATTTGAGATTTAAAACAACAACGAGATAAGTTACAATTGTCTGTTGTCGAACTAAAAAGACAAAGAAAGGAACTTCAAAAGACACAAACAATTTTAAAACAAAAGATGAGTGAAAACGAAGATAAATATCATGACACAGTTCTAGATCTTGAAGATAAAGTGAAAGAGAATAAAAATATTATGTTAAAAATCTGTTGTTCGTTACAAGCAATGTTCATGATTAGACCAAAACCAATGTCATTCTATGATTCAAACTTAAAACATGGTTTGGGGTACATAAATCCTTATACACTCAAGAAAGCAAATTCTCAGAATCCAAAATTATATGATGCTTCTTGCTTTAGTGATTTGAAAATTTGTGTGAATGTTAGAGATACCGAAGACATTCCTGACGATGCAACCAAGAGTCAAAAGAAAATAGAAAACAAATTGAATGATCCAGTTACTATTGACAAAAAAACAAAATTTTCGTCCAATTGATTACAACAAATTAAATGCTCTTTATGAGGACTTTGTTTCACAAAAAGAACTATCTGCTGAACAAAAATATTTTTCATCTACTTTTATTCCATCTGAAAACTCTTCAAATGCAAGTACATCGACTTCATCCTCTGAGACAAAACCTTTTGTGGCTTCAATGCCAAGTTCAAATCCAATAAAAATGTATTTGGAAAAAATGGAAAATGAATTTAAAAAGTTGTTTGCATTATTACAAACAAATTCTAAACGTGAAAGCATTTTCTATACAACTCCAGAAGAAATACGGTTAATAAAATTCTGTCAACAAGATGTTAAACCAATTCTTCATGAATTGCATTTGAATTTTGAAATCTTTCAAAAATGATTTTCAGCAGACATAAAAGAAATAAAAGATATTTTTGACTCAACAAAAAGTGCTTTTAATGCAACATGGAAACACAATGAGCTTTTGAATGATCAACTCTTGGAAGCAAAAATCAAGCATTAAATCGTATGTTGTGTGTTGTTGAGTCATGAGTGTGAAAGCAATAATGTGCAAGATGAAATTGAGAAAATTCAGAGGGACTCTAATGAAATCCAAGATGGAATGCAAAAACGAATTAACATTCTTAAAAACGATGTTCAAATATGTCAAAAACAAAGTCTTGATTTTGAATTACAATTACAGCATGAAAAGGAAAGACGAAAATGTGAATCTTCTTTGAAAACTATTTGTGAAACCTCTTGGATATCAAAGATGGAAAAGCTTGAGAATGAAAATGTGTCTTTGAAATGTCAAGTACAGTCTTTGATAAAAGAACGAGAAAATGTCAAACTAGAGTATCAAAAACTTTTCAATTCAATCAAAAAGACACGAACTCAAACTCAAGGGGAAATCAATGAATTGATTGAGCATGTTAATTAAAAGACCTATGCATATGTAGAAGAACGTGCACAAAATCAAGATCTTTTGATAACAATATCTGAGTTAAAATCTAAACTGAAAAATATTGAAAAAGGTAAGTCTGTGAACACTAAGTTTGATAAAACCAATGTTTCTAATCAACTTCTTTGTGTTACACCGCTAAATAAACAAGTTTTTCAAAAGAAAATTGTTGCTCCTAAAATAGAAGAGAAACATGTTTTGTCAAAAACAGTCACTTTACAGACTTCACCTAACAAAAAGAAAGATGTTGAAACAAACCAAAATGTCATAGCACCAGGATTGTACAAAGCCACTAAGCAATAGTGATATCCCACTAGTTAATCCATACACAACATAATAAGCAAACCAAATGAGCACTTAAGGACGAAATAAGCAAGAAGAAAGAAAGAAAGGAAATGGTAGAATGTTAGATTAAGAGAAGAGAGTGGTGGGAGGTTACACACATGTTTTACACATACATATGAATGACCAACACCCTCTCCATGTGTGGAGAGGGTTCCTTTTATACCCTTAACTCACTAAGTGGCGTATGGGATTGTTACTTGGGCCGGGCTTGGCCTATCTTGGGCTTTGAGCCCAAAACACAAACAATATTAGATTACAATCCAAGCCCGTTAATACCCGACTAGCCTATTACATTACAAGACTTCCTTTGACATAATAAGACATATAACATTCTTGCTTGACTTAATATAATAAGGCTAACAATCTACCCTAATGTTGAGGTCTTCTTTGATCTCCCCAACGTTGATGTTCTTGATAGAGGTTATCTTGATTTGACTTTATCTTCTCCAATGTTAAAGAGATATGATTTTTGAGCTTCACCCTATTTGGTCATGTCTTTGTCTTTTATTGTTTGTACTGGCTTTGTTCATTCATGCTTTATGATCTTGATCTTGAGCCTTTATCTTTTGACTTTGAGTTCTTAAGATCTTTATCTTGCATCATCTCCTTAACTTGAATCATCTTGATTTGACTTTCTTGATCAAGCCTTTATTTCTCTTACCGACATACTCATACTTGTTGCATTCTTGTTTGACTTATATTATCATAAGGCTAATAATCTCCACAAAATACGGTTCTTGATTTGACTTTGAAGATCTTTGAGGAAGTTTAGTATCAACAATCTTGATGCTAAATGATTGACTTTGAAAGCTTAAGTATGAGTATGTGGTAATGAATCCAACTTCGCTGGTACATGATTGCAACTCCAACGATTAAATCTGCATTTAAAAGGTTAGTGATAAACAACAGATATGGATGAAAGTGTCTTTGTCACTTTGTCAAATATGGTTGCAATAACCACAGTTCCCCGTTAATTAGTATAAATACTACATGTGATCACATAGAATGCATATGAATCTTCTTGACTGGGTTTCGCAACTGTACTATCCGTTCTCGTTAAAACCGGAACATCCACAAAAGAGCAGAACAACACTGTAAGGAGTGAATCAGATAGTTACAGCATCTTTGATTAGTCGTCCATTCATATACAGGAACAAGTTTTATTCACATAGAATCCCACCAATCGTTTCTTTCTAGTTGACACGAGAGTTTGATTCATAAGTAATCGTACAAGTCCAACCCTACCAAGATCTTGTTTGATGTTGGCTCGCAGCAAATTTCCATTCTTCACGGTGAATACTTTCAGTATCACTCGGATGTTCTTTAGCAAGATCACAATTATAATGCATAGGACTCTTTGATACGACATTGTGAATTTATGTTGCTCAACAAGTGTATTTTGACATTGTGTCCTAATAAGATTTATAATTTGATCTCTTCTTGGCTCTAGACTCGATTTGTGCACTTTGGTTTTTGTAATCGGAGGCTGGAGCAGACTGCCACCTATTCAATATCAACAATCTTGGAGTGAGATCTCAATAGATAACGTGTGTATCTTCCTTTTCTTTATTTTACGAGTCTTGTAGCTAGACTCGAAGTCATACGTTCTTACGTGACTTCTCCTTCATCATCCATTCCAGTTAAGTATTCGGGTCTGAGTTCTAGGCATTCTTTGTAAAATCCTAATATTTTGCTCATTACATACTCCACTCCTCTTTTCTTGTCCTCCTCATTCCTAAGGTAGACTGATTTTGTGTGCTCTTTTTCTAGGTTTGACAATGAGTCGTATTGTTCTATTTTATGGGGCATCTTATAGGCAACTTCATTGTTTCCGTTGATGAACCTGACTACTCCTTCGGGTGGGTCGTAAGTCATGTTGGATATTTCCACAAAAGGTTTCCCTAGCACTACTTGTGACAGCCTAGGGTCTATAATTGAGCTAATGTCCTTAATAATCATAAAGTCTACGATATAGGTGAAGTTTCCTACGAATACATGCATTCCTTTAATCCTTCCTGTGAAATTGCTAACTCCTCTATTCGCATTTTCCCTAAGGTCGAGTTTTCTCCTCATGATCCAATTATACATCATTCGGGTCATGATATTTAGAAGGGAGTTAAGGTCAATGTAGGCTTTTTCTACATGCGCATGCCCAATGTTGCATGGTATCTTGAGGTTCAAGGGGAATCCTTCCATAATGATGGGGTTCCATAGAAATATTGAAATGATTGGGCTACACATGAGGTACTTGTGATATGCGAGTTCACTCCTAGTTAAGAATATGTCAAAGTACTCTACTTTTTGCTCTCCTGCTTCGGGCTCCTCCTTGCAGGAATTGTTATCCTTCGGGACGATCTCAATAAACATTACGTCGCCATCTTCCTCTTTGGTGCAAATGAGTTCAGTGTTAGATGATGAGGGAACTAATCTGAGTGATTCGAAGAATAAATTAAATTAGAGGACTTTTTCGGTGATGAATGTAACGGATGGATTGGGTGGTGTATGAGGGTTGATGTGGGTATTTTTTGAGTTGTCCACTTCTTTCTTATTCTCTTTTCCCCGTTATCATAAGAGGCGCTTTGTTGCTCGGTATGGATTGTGATAGCGTTGATTGAACCATAGGTTTGAGTTGAGCATTGCAGGTCTTCGGTTGGGTAAGAACGAGCAGACAAAACTGGATATGTACTCAATTTTGGTTTCTTAACCGTATCGCTAGGTAGTGTGCCCACTATTTGATCGGTAATGGCCTTCAGCACAGTGTCAATTTTGTTAGTCATCTCACTTTGTTGTTGTTTGAAATTGGCTTCAAACTTGGGCAATCTAGCGTCTTGAGATGCGATGAAGTTGGATACCAATCCTTCAAGGTTTGATTGATTGTTAAAGCTTCGAGGATTTTTGTTGAAAGAACGGTTTGGGATTGAACCGTTGGGTTGGAACCGGTTAGGTGGGTTTGAAGAATTATTTTAAGAATTTTAGGGTTGTCTCCACCTAAGGTTTGGGTGACTTCTCCATGGTGGATTACAGGTGTCACCAAGATTGTTTTGCTTGGGCTTGAAAGTATACCATTTACCTCCCGCTTCATTGGTACGTGGGGATGCGTATTCAACAAAGGCTTGTTCGGGATCTTCCATGCAATACTGAGTGTCGTAGGGACCACTGCAGATTTCACAAGAGGTAGTGATTTTGTTTACTTGGGTAGGTTGTGTCGGAGCAAGATGAGCTTCCATCAAGCGTTAGACTTGATTTTCCAGATCAATTAGACAGCGGTCGGATGTACTCGGGACATCTTGAGGCAATGCGATTACCTTGACCGGCTTAGCGAAATCCCTTGGGTCGTTCCAACTTTCGTTGTCATAGAGGGAGAGGTTATTTAATAATGCCTAGGATTCTTTGGCGTTTCGGTCACAAAGCTTACCACCGGCCGATTGGTCAATGGTTCGTCTTGTGACGGGATTGACATGGTCATAAAAAAAATTAGACTTTGAGCCAAAGGTCGATGCCATGATGAGGGACTTTTTGTGGTAAGTCCTTGAAAAGAGTCCATGCTTCGGATAAAGATTCTCCATGATGTTGTTGGAACATCAGGATATCATTGCGGAGTTTTGCGGTCCTTCTCGGTGGAAAGAAATAAGCAAGGAATCAGGTAGTAAGATCCTCCCATGTGGTGATGGATCCTGTTCGAAGACGTTCAAGCCAATTGCTAGCTTGATCATGAAGGGAAAATTGAAATAAACACAGGCGCGTTCTTTCCCTATTTTCACTGTCAAAGTCAAGTGAGTCCACTAGTTTTAGGAAATCCTTGAGGTGTTGGTTTGGATCCTCGGACAGAAGTCCGTAGAATGAGCATCCGTTTTGCACCAACCAGATGGTGTTGGATCGAAGAGGTACCATGTTTTTCCCTACGGGGAGCTCGATGGTATTCCTATAGCCCTCGTGGCTAGGTTTGGAGTAGTCTCCTAAAGTGCAGATAGGATTCTCGTCTCTCATGGTGGTTGACGAGAATGAGTTACGAAACAAATAACATAAAGAACAGATAGACTATGGGAAAGCTAATATGCAGAAATTAAATCTTACTTGAAGGATTCAAGCAAGTAGAACTAAGCTAAACTATGATCAAAACCTAACTATTCCCCGGTAGAGGCGCCAAAAACTTGTTGCGGTTGTCGTAAGGGACTTCTACAAGAAGTTTTACAACTCCCTATGTAGTGTACCTAATCGTTGTAGTGTAGTATAGCCAAGACTCAGGGGTTGTTATCGTTCTCTAGAGGAATAGGTTGGGAAGGATTGATCACGGTCTAACAGAATTCTAAAGGTTGAGAGAAGATTATATTTGTGTTTTTATATTTTATGAAAGAAGTAATTGTTGAGTCTGATAACTCCTTAGATCGTTTAAGCTCAGATTGTTTAGATCTATATCTATGATAATAACATTGATAGCAATATACACAGCGTAATTAAACAAAGAACATCAATGTTATTTGAACAAGGTTTTATTACCATACATTTCCACCAAGCCTCAAATCTATATGATCAGTATAGATCGTGTTACCACCTGTAACAGGGATCAAGGAAAACCTTGATTACCTTGTGGCTACACCACACCACTATAGACGTCTACATCTCTAACTTGTGCACACACACATGTTTTTCTGGATACTAAAACTATGTGTCTATGATCTCTTTATATAGAGAGATCATGACTTACAAAGGAAGTTAACATAAAGATATAAACAAGTAAATCTTTTAAACATTAAGAAATATCTTCTGTTATCTTTATCTTCTTAAAGAGATCTTCCAAAATCTTCATCTTTTGATATCTTTGACCAAATCTTCCATAATTCTCCACCAGCTTGTAGAATTCTTTAATGACGATTTTGATCCTTTTGTTTCATTCTTTTGTCTCATCAAATCAATAATTCCCAACAATCTTCCCCTATTTGATGATGACAAAACAAACAATGTTCTTGCACGAACTTCATCATAAAGCCTTTAATCAAAGCTTCCCCTGAAGTTGAGATCATGGATCTCCCTGAATGAAACAAAACTTCCCCTTAAGTAAATTTCCTTTGTACCATGCCACACCAAGGATCTACAAGTTGCCAATTGTACCTGTGAACATCTTCTTCCCCTTTTTGTCATAATCCAATAGGGGACATATGAATATAAGCAACTTTGATCTTGACCACTACAAACCAATATCACACTTCTAATTCAAGCCTTCTAACTCCTCAAATTAACCACCATTAAGCACAATAAGAAAAATGAACTTGAGTAGTAGAAACTCACACTAGCAGTAGTAATAATGACTAGAAGTAGTAAAAACCTTCACCTTAATGATGCATGTAAATGGTTAAACATTTTAATAATAAGCTTCCCCTAAAACCCATATGTTAACCACTTCTTGAATCTTTAATTCTGTAGGCTTTTTGTAATGATTACTGATGAAGAAAACTAAGTATAACGAACTTGATGCTGAAGTAGAATAACCCAAACTTGTGTCTTATATCTTGTACTATCCACGTGACTCCAAACTTATTAATAAATTTGTGAAATATAAGTGGATCGCAATCTCTTGACAAACATCCTCATCTTCTATGAGACACATAACCAAAGTGATAGCAAATGTGCGCATTGAGCACCATAAGTTTGTAAATCACACACCTTTGCTAGATTCGTCAAGTCTTTGTTACACCGTTTCTAAGCACGAACAAGTTATCTTCAAAGTGTAACACCCACTTTAAGACATGATAAGAACACGCATCCGAAAAACTCTACTTCAACTTCAAATAGGTGATAAACAACCTTTTTCGTAATAGTAAATTATATGTTTGAGAGGTTTGGTTAGTTTTAGCTATTAAACTAAATAATAATCTAAGCTACTGGTGATAACAATATAATAAAAGATTGTGTTTATTTAATCATGTATTACTCCCTAGATTGCTTCTCCTAGTGTTGTTGCTTTGTCACACTTGTGATGATCTATGTAACTATTTCCTAAGTCATGAACGAATTACACGAACCCGCCGTCTATTTAATATTCCGTTAAGGCAACGCACAAGTAAGGTAGTATGAAAACTATTACAAGGCCCCTAAGAGTATATTAAATGCATTTGAAATATATTAAGAGTGGATCAACCATATAAGGGACAAGGTAGTATGAAGACTGTTACCCGATGGTATCCTTTCTACATAATCATGTTTTCCTAGACATATCAACAGCGATACAGACAAAAGCTGGTTTTCTAAGACCTAACATGCATATTCATCACAAGAAGCAACACCACTAAGATCTACATCCTAGGTTTCATACAATCATAAATAAACATAATAGAAGGTTTAGCCAAGCATGTTAAAGATAAAGCAAGAATAGATAAGAATCACACAACAAGACATATTGAATTATTAAGATAGTCTTACTTGATTAAAACATGAATTGAAGGAAGTACAATAGGGTTTTGAGTCCCTAAAATCGTCTCTAACAGCTGCTAAATGAACTAGGGTTCGTCCCTTTTTTTTACTCTAAAGTTACACACTTAAAACCCTAAAAACAGATTTGTATATATAGGAAAATCGCTGTGACGGCGTCGCGTTTTAATCGTGACGCCGTCATGAATAGAATATTCTAGATAATGGGTTGGGTCATGCATTCTGACGCCGTCTTGAGATCTTGTGACGCCGTCTTGGTGTGAATTGTGACGGCGTCACGTGTAATCTATGACGCCGTCTCCAGCTTCTGAGTAGAAATTCTTGAGAGATGTCGATATAGGTCCGTAGTCTTGTTCGTTTCTTCTCCAAATGAGTCCAAGTCACGTGTATTTCCTTCAAATGCCTTCCAAATGCTGAATACCTAAAAAGGAATGAT
This sequence comes from Tanacetum coccineum, assembly GCA_026074375.1. Taxonomy (NCBI): domain Eukaryota; kingdom Viridiplantae; phylum Streptophyta; class Magnoliopsida; order Asterales; family Asteraceae; genus Tanacetum; species Tanacetum coccineum. The sequence continues at coordinate 29,833 of BQNB010035239.1, read as the reverse complement.
TAAGTACCTATTTTGGGCATAAATGCACGATTTAGGGGGTTAAACGACCCCGAAAAAGTGTATAAAATAACACCTCATCACTTCCTAATTATGCTTCTAGGTTTCTTGACAGTGGATTATGTGGCAACTATTTTCTTATGGGATGTTACAATAGATTGGTTTACATTTCGCTTAGGTTCTCTAGTACTAACAGGCATAACAATTGGTTGTCTAGTCCTAGAATTCACGCCATCAATATAAGGAAGAACACACACATCATGATTGTCATTTAGCACACATTTTCCACAAGTAACACAAACAAAGTATACATTTGAGGTCTTAGCATTCAAACTGTCATTACACACAGTTACAGACGTTTTATTATTTGAAAACTTAAAATTCCTACGATGGTCTTCTACTTCTTGCTTCTTCCCTTGACTATTGTTAGGCATGACTATCTTCCATTTGATTTCTCTTAAGATGTGGTCTGCTAACACTAGTAGTGGGAATTACTCCTGTAGAAAAGGACATGCGTTTGTTAGTTTTTCTAATGTCTTGAGTCAACTGTGATGTTCTAGTTTGATTGGGCTTTGTGTGCACTTTATACATTCCTGGAGCAATCACATTTGTGTTCTTTAAAATTGACTTCACATGCTGAGGCAAAATCTGTGCAGTGACTATTTTTGAAAAATCATTGGACACATTATTTTTGGTAACTGACTTTGACTTTGAAAAATCTGTCTTTGCAAGAGAATCTGAAAAAATAGCCGGTTTACATAAAACTGATTGTTTTTTACTTTTAAAAGCATTCGGTTGTCGAATAACCGATGATTTTTCAAACTTAGTTTCCACAGATTTTCCTTTCATCTTTTCAATGAGTTTCTTTAACTCACTTATTGCAATGTCTTTGTCTTGTAATTGAGCTTATAAGTCTTGAATTTTAAAATATTGTTCACGTTCTTTTAGAAATCCTTTTGACTGATTTTCTTTAAAAGCTATGTCATTTTTTGTCTGTTCCTAACATTGTTGTAAAGCGAGTTCAAGATCGATAACATGTTGTTGAAGTGCTTCAAAACTTTTTGACATTGTGTTACTTTTTGAAAGCTCTTTTTCAAGATGCTCACATTTGACAACTTGGTCCAAATAATCACATTGTAAATCAGTAAATTCACCGAGAGTAGTATACACACCAAGTATAGCATTCATGTGATCAGCATAATAATATTCCCTAGAAAGTCGGTCAATTTCATTCAAAAACTGTGTTTTTTGAGTTTCCAGTTGAGATTTGAGAGAGTCTACTTCATGTTTAAGTGAATTAAAGTATCTCAAATCAGCAACCATTTCCTCTTTCAAACACAAGTTAAATTTTTCTAAATCAGCATTGATTCTTCTAATTTGGTGACAAAAATTTCCTTTGATTGTGTTTTGAATGAAAGGATCTATGTGACCAAAATATGTTCTTTTAGCGATTGTTTGTTTGCAACGTTCCACTTCATCAAAAATCTTTTCAACACTCTTTTTAATTTTGAAAAGTTCTTTAGAACTTTTACACTTTTGATCCCACATAATGGATTCATCATCTGTTTTTCTAACAAAGTTGTTTGTCTATTAAAAGATTCTTTTGAATTTTCAAACTTAGTTGATGTATGACTTATTTTGACCTGTTTGAAGAATATTGTTGTTCATGCGACTTTTCACGTTGTGGAACGAATAAATCATAAAGATTATTCAACTTGTCATAATCAAAAGGTCTGATTAAATCGCTTAATTTTGATCGACTTTCTTGGGCAAGACGAATCGTTTCATCATATTCAGGGGCTAACATTAAAGCAAGATTATCATTATAGCAACCTATATCTTACAGACGAGGATTCGCTCTTTGAGCTTTCTTGAGGAACTCAGGTTTTACAAAACTCTTTTTACAATTACGATTAAGCATATTCATTGTTTGAACTGATTGACCGGTGTTGTAAACAATATCATCCAAAGCTTTGATTTTATTTTCCAAAGCAATAATTTTTTCAAGTTCTTTGTCGTCATGAGTTTTGTGAAACCTAGTCTGAGCCTCTTTCTCTTGTGACATTATGGAGATGGTTTGTTGATGTGCAAAAAGCTCCTTTTTCATATCCGAAATTGTTTGATTTAAATCATTTATCTTTTGAGTATATTCATTAAATGACTTTTCAGATTCTATTTTGTATGACATTAAATCACCTTTAGCTTTTGCACAATCAATTGCCACCTTTGACGCATAATTCACATCATGATACCTATCAAGTTCAGCTTGGAACTTCTTAAGGTCTTTGAACATCAACTGATTAGTCTTTGACAGTTCATTGTTTGCTTCTTTGAAATGGTTATTTGATGATTCTAAACTTTTATTTTTGGTTTTGAAACCCTTAATTTCACCTTTCAATTTATCAACTAAAGCCTTGTTTGATGATTCCAAAAATTTATTACGGTTTTTGCTGTCATCAATTTTACATTTTAGTTTCTCAATTAAAGAAGCAAGCAAATCACGTTCTTGAGCAAGTTCATCAGTATCATCCTAATCATCATGTTCTCTATCATAACACATATCCAATGAATCAATAATTATATAATGTTCATCTTGTTTAACCGGATATGGTTCATTAACAGATTCAGGTTGCTCAGGATGTTCTCGGTCATTATCAAACACATTATAGTTATCATCATCATTTTTTACCTTTTGTAATAGCTCAACATCAAATATGGGTCCAGAAATGTCAGTAGCATTTGGTACAAACTTCTTGAATCTGTGTCATGTACATATAATGTGCTTTCGATTCCTGATCGTCAGATTCATCATCAGTGTCATCCTTCTAATCAGCTTGTTCTGCATTCAACTGAACTCCAGCTTCCTTTTGCTTACACAATAGCGTATTTTCCTTGTGATAAGCTGCATCCTTTGCTCGTTTCGGTTTCTGACATTCCCTTGATACATGCCCATATTCCTTGCAATTATAACACTAAATCCCAGACTTTTGCACTACCTGAGTTCCTACATTCTCCCTAGCCCCAGCAACATTAACTACCATCTGATTATCATACCCAGTTCCTCTGTTGATTCTTGGAGAATTATCTTGATTATCTTTACTGGTGTTTGATGAAGTTCAAAGGTTGTTGTTGGTAGGTTTGTAGATTTTCTTGAATGAGAGAGAAATTAAAGCCATAAGTTTATCAATCTCCTTCTCCTTTGAAATTTCATCATCTTCAGCAACCAAAGCAGGTTCTTGATCATAAGTGGGTGTAGAAGAGTTGACAATTATTTTACCTCTGTTTCTGGTAGCAGCTGATCGATTATGATCTGGTTAAGGAATTGTTAGTGTAGTGAGTAGGATGGTTTTGAGGATGGTAAACTGGTTGTTGTTGAGCAACAAGTGCAAGTGGATTAGCAGTACGTACTAGTCTTTCAGCTCTTATCTCATTAACTTCATTCTGGTGTTGTTTCAGGATGTCATAGAGTTTGTGATATGAGACAGTCTTCAGCTCTTGACTCTGCTTAACAAGTGTCACAAAGACACAAACCTTTTCCATTTTGGTTGTAATTGAAGTAAGAACTGAACATTCACTTGATGATTTGTAACATCACACTGATTCCTGACAAGCTCATTCATCATCTTGTAGAACCTTGAGTAATACGATTCAAGTGATTCACCATCCCGTGATGTGAATTTTCTAAACTCCCAATACAAGTTGGTTTCAAGATCTTGAACATTGATTGATTCACCTTGTTTCAACCTTTTAATGGCTTTCCACATTTCACATGCATTAGGAAAAGCATCAACTATGGAGTAGATATCGTTATCTATCCCTATGAGAATTATTTGAACAGCTTCAGCTTTAGCATTTAGTTGATCCCGTATGTCTTATGAAACATTCTTATAGTTCTCCATGTACCCTTCTGTAGTTGTTTCAGAACTACCTTCAGCAACTGGAACAGTCTTCACAGTCCATTTGAACTTGTATGGTGGATTCTGGAGACAGTAGTGGATGAGTTCATTGTTAGGTTTGGTGTTGATGTATCTCTTGATTCTGGATTTTCACTGAACGTAATTACCTGATGCCAACATTGGTGGACGGTCTTTACCACCTGCTTCCATGATAGCATTGTGAAGAGCATTTGATGTTTGAGTTTCCATTGTGTTATTGGTATTTGACATTATGATGAAGTTGTGAATGGGTATCGGATCTTAAGTGTAATGAAGTATTGATTTGAGTGGGGTGTTAAATGAATTCAATTAACTTCCACGGGATTTTACAACTCTATGATTAAAACCGAGAAGAAAAAGTTACTTGTCGGGATTTTACAAAATCAATAGAACAACCATGAATGAATAATTGTTTGAAGTTAAAGGTTGGTGTTTGTTAATTAGTTTACGTTTTAAGTCCACGGTCCAAGTATAATTAAAGTCCAAAGTCCAAAGTAGTCCAAGTTCGAAATTCAAGTTACAAAAACAGTGGGTTAAACCGATCGATTGAATATGAAACCACTGGATTAAACTTTAGACAAACTGCTACCTAGTCTGTTTTACCAAACCGCTGGCATAAGCACCAAACCGCTGCCCAATTAAATAATCAAACCGCTGGATAATATGTACCAAACCGCTGCATGGTAAAATTTAACAAACCGCTATCTAAATCTCACAAACCACTGACTCACAGTTTCACTAAACCGCTGGCTTAAAATTTGAACAAACCGCTGTGAGACTAAGGAAACCAAACCGCTACGATCAAAATTCACCAAACCGCTATGGAGTTTGATTTTTGGCAGAGTAATGTTTTGTTTTGACAAAGAAAAAACTTCAAACCGCCACCTGTCCTAAACCGTTAGTTAACAAAAACTAGCAAACCGCTATAAGTAAACCTCTAGGACAAATATCAAACCGCTACCAATATAGGACAAACCGCCACTAGTACTTTCTTTTGTTTTCTTGCCAAAAAATGACTTGCAAACAAAATCGAGTACATAACCTTGTTTACCCTCTTCTACAAACCGCTATGAAGATCTTAAGCTTAAAAATAAGCTCGTTGGAAGAAAATAAGCTACGAACAAGAATAAATAAGCTACAAAATAAGCTAGTATAAGCTCCTAACTATAATCTAAACTATAAAAACAATAGAAAACTAAAACCGTAGTTAAACCAAACGAATTCAAGAAGATAAATAAGCCAAAAATAAAGTAAACCGTGAGCTTATTACACAAAATAAGCCACGGTTTGATATCTTAACCACAAATCAAACACTAAACACCCCTTGGCTTATGATACCACATGTTATCCCAATAAGTAAGATCCAAACACAACAACAATCAATACCAAATAAGCTCTAAAGGACGAAAATAATAAGAAGAAAGATAGAAAGGAAATGGAAGAATATTAGATTAAGAGAAGAGAGAGGTGGGAGGTTACACACATGTTTTACACATACATATGAATGACCAACACCCTCTCCATGTGTGGAGAGGGTTCCTTTTATACCATATGCCTTCACTTAAGACACATGGGCTTCTTCTTGGGTCGGGCTTGGCTTAACTTGGGCTTTGATCCCAAAACACGGACAATATTAGATTACAATCCAAGCCTGTTTATACTTGACTATCCTATTACATTACAAGACCTAATTTGACTTAATAAGACCGATAACATTCTTGTTTGACTTAATATAATTAAGGCTAACAAGGATGCACAGTGATTGCCAAAGGTTCAACGCTATTTACAAACATTTAACTCGTAAAAGCGGAGAAAGTGATGCTGACTTGGTCGAGAATGCAAAGACGAGTTATATAGAGCGATGTGGTAAAAAAATTCAATATGATCACGTGTGGACTATTTTGAAATATTACCCCAAATGGAATGCGGCGAAGCCGATTGATAAAGATAATCTCCAAGAGCTGTTTAGTCCTGATCCAAGAGAGCGTCCCGCGGGCTAACAATGGGCCCCGAAAAAGCAAAAATCGGTTGACACGTCGAGCACCGGAGGGAGCACCGGGGGAAGCCAATCGGAGTCTGTATTGTCACTTGTTTCTCAGGATTATAGACGTAAATGTAATGCGGGTGAAAGAGCGTACGAGGCGAAGAGAGAAAAAGAACTAGCGATGATGCAGTGTAGAGAGATGGAGTTTCTCATGCTCGATCCTTCGTCGTTGCCGCCTGCAAAACGAGCCATCATTGAAAAGAAACAAGCTGAAATAATGAGAAAATATCCAGACGCTTAATTTAGTTTCGTATTTTTATGTTTTTATGTTTCGTATCGTTTAATTTGTTTATGTTTCGTATTTTTATTTTATGTTTAGTATGTTTTTATGTTTATGTATTGTATTTTTATTTTTAATGAAATAAATTATGTTTGTGTGAAAAATGAAAAATAAAATAAAATTGTGGGTGGTGGGGCCAAAGTGAAGAGATAGGGGTGTGTTATGAGTGAAGAGGTATTTTTGAGTGGGAGTGAGATGCTGATGTGGCACCCTGTGAGGCCCAAATGGAAGGGGGTTTTGATCATCATGGTTGCAAAACGAACGGGTTGTGGGAAAAAATAGTCAGATCTTCTAAGCATTTGCACTCAAGCAGCCTACTTCCCGCTGGATCTTTGCGCTTCATAGTTGGTTGTGGAACTCTAGTTTGTTTTTGGAAGGATACATGGCTTGGTGATTCCCCCTTGTATCTCCGTTTCAACAGGTTGTATCATTTAGAGCAAAATAAAGATTGCTTGATCAGTGATCGGATCTCTAATGGTCAATGGTGTTGGAGTTGGTCTAGACTAGATATAGGGGTTCGCAACACGTCTTCTCTCTTTATCTTGTTGTCTGAAATTGGTAACATGGTTCTTGCCCCTCATTCAGATTCATGTGTTTGGTCCCTTGCTAGCGATGGTGTTTTTTCTGTTAGAATTACTCGCCGCTACATTGACGACCATTTATTGCCTTCTTTGGAGCCTTCGACAACATGGGTTAACATTTTACCGCAGAAAGTCAATATTTTCATGTGGCGCATGACGCTAGATAGGCTTCCTCACCGCTTGAACCTATCTACTCGTGGCATGGAAATTCATCAAATCTCGTGCCCTTCGTGCGACAGAAGCGTCGAGTCAAACGAGCACATTTTTTACGAGTGTGATACAGCTCAAAATATTTGCCGTCTTGTTCGTATGTGGTGTGACATTAATATGTCATCTTTTGTTTCAAACAATGCATGGAAAGATTGGTTGAGTTCATGGCCCACTTCTAAAGAGAAGAAACAACGTGTGTATGTGGTTATTGTGTCTTCGCTTTGGTTGACTTGGCGATATCGAAATAGTGTCACCTTTAACTCGCATACTATGCGGAAATGTGACATCTTCGATAGCATTCGTTTATATTCGTTTTCTTGGCTTAAGTTTAGAGGTTGTAAGCTTAGTAGTTGGCCAGATTGGTTAAAATCTCCTATGTAATATTTTTTTTCTTTTATAATCTCTAGCTCATTGCTAGTTTTTATTTTAATATATGTTTGTTGTTCAAAAAAAAGTGAGAAGATACATTTAGTCACCATACTCCACCTTCTTATCACACGTTTTGTCTTGGTTTCTTTCAACTCTTTTTTTCAGCAACCAAAACTCACGAATCCAGTATCCATGTTGATTATCATGCATTCAATCTCACAAAGTAAAATAACGCTTTTATTTTTTTGACACACGAACTCAAAGCTCAAACACCCTTTTAGTTCTTTAAATATCTTGTTCGAAACGTCTCGGGTAAGGTACAGTGGCGGATCTAGGAATTTGAACATGTGTGGCACAAATTTTTCTTTTAACGCAAGTTCTAATCTATGAAAAACAATAAGTACTAATATATATTATACATAAAAGATTATAGTTATATTTTAATCTCATTCAAATGAGCTTAGCCAAAAATACTCGTCACATGTTTGTACTTTTTACCTATTGTTTCAAAGGTATAAACCTACTCACATGTTGTACTTTTACCACTATAGCTTGCTCGTCAAACAATAAAAAAGAAGAAACCAAAACCAACTAAATAAAAGGACAAAAATAATGAATATCTCTATTCATCTTCTTCTACCTTATTCTTTTCTTTCTTTTTCGAGGAATGCTACATCCACAAAAAGATTCACAAAAGAAGTTTCACAAAATGATGTGACATGCATTAATAGGGAGATATTAATCAAAAAGGTAGAAAGAGAAATGACCAAAAAGATTTTGATTGGATACATGTCATTTTGTGGAAATTTTGTGGAAGTTTTTTTGTGGATGTAGCAATTCTCTTCTTTTTCTTCTTCATAAATCAAAAATCAAGTTTTTTCTCAAGGTTTTGTGCTCATTTTATGCACATCTAACTTCAAACTACGTGTAGCACTTTCAAAATACTAACAAATTCTAAAAAATATTACACTTCGTCGGCTAAAACCATGTGTGGCACGTGTCACAGGTAGCCAATATCCGGATCCGCCCCACTAAGGTATGTGGTGAGTGTTTTGGTTCAAGAACTTAGGTCTGAGCTAAAAAAAGTATAATCGATGATGAATTTATGTTGTAATAGTTTTATATTTTTATTCTTTTTACAGAAAACAAGAGATTGAACCGTTGAGGCATGTGCGGTGATAGGGAGGGGTTGGGGCAAGTGTTTTCTAGCGAAAAAATCGTAGTGTAAAAATTTTAAATTATTTTGAGCTTTTTTTGTAATTTGCTATTTTTAAAAATCAATTTGTAATGTAATTAGTATATATACTAAAGATGGTTACAAATACGACACATTTGCATGTCGTTTTACTTCGGCCTCACTTTTAGGCTTTTAGGTTTTAGCGTGTATAGATACTCTAGCTTGGGCCATGCTCCAGTCCTTCGATAGTATTGCTTCTTTATGTTCATATTTTTTTTCTTTTACGAAAGAGCCTCTCAAATTTCTACTATTTAATATTTTTTTATATAACAAATTTTATTTATCAAATATCTAACAAATATTTAACGATTTCTCAAATGAAAAATATACCGATATAAAGGCATCTGGATTACGAACAAAACGAGTCGAGTATTGATATGTTTTGGACGTGCGTACGATTTTATAAAAATATGTTGAAGTTTAATATATGTTTTTAGAAAATACACCCTTAACCTACATAACAATTTAAAAAATACCTTAAAAGTTATTTAAAAATATTAATGCAAAAAGTTTATATTTACATTTTTATTGTTGCATTAGACGTCTTAACATTTTTCAAGAATCTTAACAAGAATTAAGTACATTCCCATTTTTCAATGTTCGATAAAACGAATAAAAAAACCCTGCAGCAACGCGCGGGCACCATTCTTTCTCGTTTTAAAAATTATCAAAATGTGACATTTTGAAGAAAAAAAATGGCTCCGCCCTTGCGTTGAAGGTATTATTTGCCTTAGAGGGCATGGTACCAGCGTTATGCTGAGGTGGACCGGCGTTGCTCGGCGTTATGGTACCGGAATGTGAAAGATTGAAACGGCATTGGTGGTGGTGTGGGTACACCAACGTGCGTTGGTATCTATTTTCTTTTTTTTCCTTTTAAAAAGTGAATGTGTGTGTTGTTGAGTGTGTGTAGTGTGTGAATGTGTGTTTTTGTGTGCGTGTTTTTGTACGACACAAGGAAGACGATCAAAGAAGAAACAGAGGGGAAGAAAGATACGGGTAGGCCCAACTATTTTTTTATAATTTTTTTTAATATTTTTTAATTACAATTTATATTTTTATTAAATAATTAAATATTTAGTTATAATTTAGTTTGGTTAAATAAATAGAAAAGAAAAAAAATGAGTCCCAAAAAAATAGTGTTATGATTATAAGGTATTTTTATGATTATAAGGTATTTTGATGTGTTGATGTTGAAATGTTACGCTGATGAAAAAGAGGCGCATTAACTTCGGCGGTTGAGACCCCAAAAACAAGTGAAAAATGAACCACCACCGTAACATCGAAACTTGTGTTTGCATAAAGCTTTTGAGAACTTTTGGAGCTTAGCATTTAATATTATTATTAAAAAGCTCGTTTGAAAAAAAAACACATTCAAAAAAAATATTAGTTTCTCAATACTCTTTGAATAACGATTTTGTATAATGTCAATTTACACATTAAAATTATAACCAGATTTACTCTACCAAACACTTTTATAATTTAATTGTAGTGATAACGGCTAAGTTGATAAGTAGTATTGCTAGTTTCAATAAACACACCCTAAAAAGATAAAACCAAATGATCCTATGAATGAAATTTGAAAAGAACCAGAAGTCATCACAACGATCCAATATATTGCAAAGATACTGGAACCACAGATCAAAAACAAAGAACACAACTGAGCATCTAACTCTTAATTAATTAATACACAACCTGTGTCCCCACCTTAACATGTGCCCCAGGGGCACATGTTAGAAAAACACTTATTAAAACAAGAGATTGGACCGTTGAGGCATGTGCGGTGATAGGGAGGGGTTGGGGCAAGTGTTTTCTAGCAAAAATATCGCGGTGTAAAATTTTTAAATTATTTTAAACTTTTTTTTGTAATTTGCCATTTTTAAAAATCAATTTGTAACGTAATTTTTAAAAATTATCAAAATGTGACATTTTGAAAAAAAAATGGCTCTGCCCTTGCGTTGAAGGTATTATTTGCCTTAGAGAGCACGGTACCATAACGCCCTTCCCGATGTTATGCTGAGATGGACCGGCGTTGCTCGGCGTTATGGTACCAGAATGTGAAAGATTGAAACGACGTTGGTGGTGGTGCGGGTACACCAACATGCGTTGGTATCTATTTTTTTTCCTTTTAAAAAGTGAATGTTTGTGTGTGTTGTTGAGTTTGCGTGTAGTGTGTGAATGTGTGTTTTTGTGTGTGTTTTTTTGTGTGACATAGGGAAGACGATCGAAGAAGAAACAGATAGAGGGGAAGAAAGATAAGGGTAGGCCCAACTATTTTTTTATATATTTTTTTTGTTTTTAATTTTTTTTAATTACAATTTATATTTTTATTAAATAATTGAATATTTAGTTATAATTTAGTTTGATTAAATAAATAGAAAAAAAAATGAGTTCTAAAAAAGTAGTGTTATGATTAGAAGGTATTTTGATGTTGAAATGTTACGCTGATGAAAAGGAGGCGCATTACGTTCGGTGGTTGAGACCCCAAAAACAAGTGAAAAATGAACCACCACCGTAACATCGAAACTTGTGTTTGCATAAAGCTTTTGAGAACTTTTGAAGCACAGCATTTAATATTATTATTAAAAAGCTCGTTTGAAAAAAAAACACATTCAAAAAAATGTTAGTTTCTCAATACTCTTTGAATAACGATTTTGTATAACGTCATTTTACAAATTAAAATTATAGTCAGATTTACTCTACCAAACACTTTTATAATTTAATTGTAGTGATAACGGCGAAGTTGATAATTAGTATCGCTAGTTTCAATAAACGCACCCTAAAAAGATCAAACCAAATGATCCCATGAATGAAATTTGAAAAGAACCAGAAGTCACAACGATCCAAGCAAAGATACTGGAACCACATCAATAACACCATACAGATCAAAAAGAAAGAACACAACTGAGCATCTAACTCTTAATTAATTAATAATCATTTTAATTAATATCCGCTTTCACGGCCACCACCATAACCACCTTCACGACGGCCACCACCATATCCACCACCGCCGCCACCACCGTATCCACCGCCACCGCCTTCACGACGGCCACCACCATAACCACCACCACCACCGTATCCACCGCCGCCACCTTCACGACGACCTCCACCACCACCACCACCGCCGCTCCTTGACTGAGCCTCGTTAACAGTGATGTTACGTCCGTCAAGGCTTTGGCCATTCATTCCTTCGATGGCCTCACGTAGTGATGACTCTTCTTTGAATGTTACGAACCCGAAGCCTCGTGATCTTCCGGTTTCACGGTCATTGATAATCTACAACGAAAAAAATAATTAGATGAAATTACAGAATAAAATTATAGATTTTCAAAAAAAAAAAAAAGGCGGATCTATATTTAAGTCATCTTTTAAAATAAATTATAAATACATTTGATGAGCTAATTAACATTAACAAGACAGCGTTTTAAGGTTTTTGTTCTGTTTTTTTAACTTGCAAAACTTTATATCTCATGTTCCGCAAGTAATTTGTGTCGTCACTTTATAAAAAAAATTCCCGTAGGTCTATTTCGCAGATTTATAATTAACAACAAATTTAATAAACAAAGAATATTATCAATAACCTAAAAAAGCTACTTATCTTTTACCCATATATTTTTATTTTGTAACTATTAATGTGATAATTTATATAACAAAAATACTAAAATATTTGATAATGAGATCCGCCTGTATATATATATAAAAAAAATCGATAGTCACCTTAAAAAGGATGAACATACCGTGTTAGATAACGAGTAAAAAAGTAACAATATCAACAGTAACAATAGCAACAAGAGAATCATCAACGACCCAAACAAAGATGACACATATAAAAGACCTTAGAATCAATAATCTCTCCATATTGAGAGAAAGCTTCTTCAAGTGACCGATCAGATGTAGCCCACGCTAGACCTCCAACGAAACACCTAAACTCAACATCAGCTGCTGCCATTTTTATAAAAGTTTTTTTATAAAATGTGTTAGATATGAAGAAAGAGAATAGAATGGTGTGAAAAATAATGAGATTGAAGGTGAGTTTATATAGAAATAATGAAGGTAGGGTTTGTTACTTCCGGATGCGTAGTGTGCTCCTGTTGATTAGGTTAAGTTTGTGGTTACTTTTTTTTTTTTTTACTGTGGTTGTGTTAGATGCATGGTTACTGATCTACTAGGGTTGGGAAGATATTTTTTTTGGTATGGTTATTGTAGATATTTTTTTGTGTGCACGTGTTTTTGTTCCTGACATTTGTGTGTCTCATTTTAACGTATTCTGGGAAGATATTTTTTTTATAAGCATTGCTATATCTTTTTATATTTTTAGCTTACTTATTCTTCTATTCAAATAAAAAACTGACATGTGTATTTCATTTATTATTTCTTTTAATTTAAATCGTCAGTTTTTCTATTTGTCATGATCTAAGTAGAAGAATTAGTAGGAATATCAAGTAGAAATAAAAATCATTTCTTTTTTTTATTAAAGTCATGAAACTTGTGTGTGTAACAATACATGTGAAGTTTGGTTGGGTTAAAGCTAGGAGTTTATGATTTAGATTGAACTAGACGAGTACTCGCGTATAGCGGCGGAAATTTCTAGCGGCAGATAATTAACGACATACGATATTGTGGTAAGTTTTTCGTGTAACATTTAAAATAGAACGTGAAAATATCAAAATGTAATCGTAAACGGATGTAACATGCGATAATTCAACACATAACGATATGCGAACTCTTAGTAGAATTAGAAACCATGTATCCTATATTAGTCAACTCTTAGAATTCGTAAAAGTTGCATAAATTCATTGCCATTTTGTTCCCTAAAATACATTTTCATTTGGTTCCCTAAAATAAATTTTCAGTTCCAACATTTTCGTTTTCTTAACAATCTAAATCATCGGAAGACCACCACAATGAAAACTTGACAACATCCTTTGTTCTCATATTCAAATATCTAATCAAATCCTGCAAAACATAATTAGACATAATTAGAATATAATTAGACTATACAATTAATGTAGTAAACTTTCTATAATGAATTTTCTGTTTTCAACAATTTATTGAATATTTCAATAACATTCAATGATTGTCATTTATATATAATTTAGCCATTTATGTCCTGTATAATTTAAATATACAATTTAATTTAGTCAATAACATTTAATGATTGTCATTTATACAATTAAAAGTATCACAATGATTAAATTCAAAATTATAACAAATTCCTTGCCATTTTGTTCCCTAAAATACATTTTCATTTGGTTTCCTAAAATACATTTTCAGTTTTAACATTTTCGTTTCCTTAACAATCTAAATCATCGGAAGACCACCACAATGAAAACTAGACAACATCATTTGTTCTTATATTTAAAGATCAATCAAATCCTGCAAAACATAATTAGACATAATTAAAATATAGTTAGACTACAATTAATGTAGTAAACTTTTTATAATGAATTTTCTGTTTTCAACAATTTGTTGAATATTTCAATAACATTCAATGATTGTCATTTATATATAATTTGCCATTTATGTTCTATATAATTTAAATATACAATTTAATTTAGTCAAGAACATTTCATGATTGTCATTTATACAATTAAAAGTATCACAATGATCAAATTCAAAATTATAAGGCTAAACGTAATGGGACGACCTTTTGCGGTCGGTCGTCCCATGTGGCAATAAAAGGGACCTGGTCACCCCACTACGCCGACCGAAGCAAGACCTGGTCACCCCCAACCTTTGCAAAGTTAGGGTCTTCTGCACGACCTTACAATTGGAGGAAGATTTCGTATTAAAAAAAATTAACTCTTTCTTTTATATTTTTATTTAAAAAAAATAAACAATCCCCCATTCACTATAAAATCTCACTTTTTATACCATTTTTAATCACAAAACACATACATTTTATACACTTTCATTATCTTTTTTAAATGGCTTGTTCGATACCACATAGCGACGATGAAATCCAAGCTTTGGTTCAAAAACAAATTGACGAAGATATGGTTCATCAGAAAGCGATTCTGGATTTAGCCTTGCAATTTGATAATGCATGCACAACTAAAGAAGATCTTAGAAAAGCATACGAGAAATGTAATCACATTCCACAAGAGAGCCGTGCTTTGATCGACACTTTCTTAAAAGAAGGTTCTGATAAAGATTACGAGCTAAATCTTTCTATGTACAGAAAGGCGGCAAAACTAGAAAAACAAATGAATGCTAAGTTAGCTTGGATACATGAAAAATACAACCACCGCTCAGAAACCCATATAGGTGGTTCGTCATCACAGACACATGAGATTGGTGATGTATACCTTACTGCGGAAGAGTTACATCAACTACATCTAGATGAAGAAGCCTTAAGAGAAACACTAGAAGAACAAACAATGGATGAAAAGGCACGGGAGGAGAAGATTAGGCAAAAACAAGCTGATGATGATGAATACTTTATGGAATTTGGGGTGATGAGAATTGATTCAGATTACGAGTCATCAGATTAATAAACTAGAAACTATTTTAGTGTAATGTTGTTTTAATTTAATGTTTTAAATAAAGTATTGTATTTTAAATTCCGTTATTATATTTTCAAATTTTGAATTCCAACGGCTAGTTTTTCGTTATAAATACCCCCACCATCTCCTCATTATATCACACAACTTCTTATCCAACTATCCAGATGGATTCCAATTTCACTAACGAAAATGATCCATGGGAATACAGTCTTGATATAGACGATTCTGATCTCCATTTAACACCTGTTCTGCGTTCGTCTAGTAGCGCACATGTTGAACCATCTCCATACACCCCAAATCCAGTTACCATAATACCCGGTCCTGCGGGTGTTGTTCAGCTCTCTAATAGCATATGTGTTGAACCATCTTCCTCAACCCCAAACCCAGTTAGGATAATACCCGGTCCTGCGGGTCTTGTTCAGCGAGCCAAGCTGCTTAAAGAAAATGTATTTATTCTTGATCCGGATGGGGCTTTAATGTCGACACAAGAATATATGCAGAAAGTTGTTGAGGATGTGGGTGAGGATGCTGATTTTAACAGTGGGGCGTGGGTTAGCGCCACTAACTATGTGAATGCTTTTGGTGGCACTGTAACTGGATGTTTGGGAGACATCGACAACTTTCTTAAAAAGGGAAAACTTGAACAAGTTGTTGCAATAGTGAAGTCTTGTTCTCCGAATGCTCTTGGAGATTTAAATGTGACTCTGAAAGATCTATCGGGTACAGTACCTGGAACAATACACTACAAAGTCCTTGATGTGAGTAGTTATGAAAAGGATATTACAGTAGGAGCTGCTATGATACTTGCCAATGTCTCAGTTTTTACTCCTAAACCATCAAAGCATTACCTTAACATTACAAAAAGAAATGTGGTTGAGGTTTTCCGTAAGGATACGGTTTCATTAGCTTAACATTATTGTTATTCAATTCCGTAATGTAATTTTCAATTTCGTAATGTAATTTTCAATTCCATAATGTAATTTTCAATTCCGTAATGTAATTTTCAAATTTGAAATCAAACAACTACTATTCCAACGGATACTATTCGAACTATATGTTTTAAAACGTATATGTGTTGTATTTTTAAATTCCGTCAAGTTCATGTTTTTTTATTTCTGTGTTTTTTTTCCGTCTTTTCTTCCGTGTATTTTTATTTCCGTATTTTAATTTGTAAAATGTTTAATTATTAATGTAATGTTTTTAAAAAAAGTAAATTGTTCGGTGTCCTCTGCGGTCACCACTACATGTGTTTGGTCACTGTGTGATCTAAGAGAGAGAAAGCTGAGTTGGCGCTGACGTGGCGGTGTCCTCTACGGTCACCACTACATTCAGTTACGGAATTAAAAATTACATTATGGAATTGAAAATTACATTACGAAATTGAAAATTACATTACGAAATTGAATAACAATAATTTTTGTTTATTAAACTGTCTTAATAAGGTAAAAACCTTATAAAGCTTTATAAACATCATACATAATTCAAATGCATTCAATTATAAAGATTTTTAATATTCTAGACCTATCCATTCTAAACATATTTATAAGCCTATCTTTAATATGGTTTAGAAGCTCTTAGACCTCTTCATCATTTTATAAACCTTTCATAAACTACTATAGTGGATGCTCTAAAACTCCATTTATCCACAAGTTATAAAAGTTAATACGCATAACAACGCAATTTTCTATGAACTAGAGGTGGCAATTTTAGACCCATTGGTTAAATTTGGGTCTAGTTGGTTAAATAATTTTAAGGGATGTATCTAGATGGGTCTCTCTTAAAATTATAGATGGGTCTAGATTGGTCTAGCATTTTTCTCTTAATATTATAGATGGGTCTCTCTTAAATTTATAGATGAGTCTAGGATTTTTCCCTTAATATTATAGATGGGTCTAGTTGGGTAAATATTTTTAAGAGACAGGTTTAGTTGGGTCTTCCTTAATATTTATAGATGGGTCTTGTTCAGTATAGCATTTTTATCCATTTTTAACGTTTCTATATGTTTTCGGCCGCTTTTGACCATTTTCAACCGATTTCGATCGATTCGGTCGTTTTCGACCGATTTCGTCCGATTTCAACCGATTTCCACCAATTTTGACCGTTTTCGACCATTTTCGTTCGATTTCTACTGATTTCGACTATTTTTGTCCGATTTCGACCGTTTTTGATTGTTTTCGTCCAATTTTGACCGTTTCCACCGATTTCGACCGACTTCGTCCGATTTCGATCGTTTTCGTCTGTTTTCGACCGATTTTGACCGTTTTCGTCCGTTTTTGACCGATTTCGACCGTTTTCGACCGATTTTGACCGTTTTCGACCGATTTCAACTGTTTTCTGTACGTCTTCGACCATTTTCGTACGTCTTCAACCGTTTTTGTCCATTATCTTACCTTACGTTTTCTTACCTTTTGGTACGTTTTCTTACGATTTTCTAAGTTTCCGTTCGTTTTGTACGTTTTTGTACGCTTATATACGTTTTTGAATGTTTTCAAATGTTTATACGTTTTTATATGTTCTAGTACTTTTTATAAGAATGCATAAAAGTGTATGAAAACTTATAAAATAGTACAAATGTACGAAAACGAACGCAACGTAGGAAAACAAAGAAAAACGGAGGAAACAGAGAAGGACATATGTAAACGAACAAATCGTACAAAATGGACGAAAACGTACAAAAACGTTTCATAACGTTTAAAAACGGACGAAAACGTTCAAAAAAGCTTGAAAACGTAGGAAAACTAACGAAAATTGTCGAAAACAGTCAAAATCGGTCAAAACGGTCAAAATCGGTAGAAATGGGTCGTAAACGATCAAAAACGGTCGAAATCGGCCGAAAACGAACGAAAAAGGTCAAAATCGGTCGAGATCGGTCGAAAACAGACAAAAACAGTCTAAATCGATCGAAAACGGTCGGATTCGTTCGAAATAAATCAAAAACGCACGAAAACGGTCGAAAACGGACAACAAACGTTAAAAAAAATTAAGGTATCAAACCCATCTAGACCCGGAACCAACTCATCTAGACCCGACCCATCTAGACCCGACCCATCTAGACCCAAACCCATCTAGAAATTAAAAATATATGTACGCATTATATTGTTCTTGATAAGAAACTAGAAATTATATTGTTCTTCATAAGAAACTAGAAATTAAAAATATATGTACGCATTTTGTTTTCATTGTGTTACAGTGTAGAGTTTTTATATATAAATAGTTAAATACTTGTTTCCGTCTAATAAAACAATGTTGAATAGTATTTGATTTAGTTTACAGAAATTTCATGATTAAAAAAAAGGGTTAAAAAACCCAACATTCTCCTTAAGACCCATTTAGACTCAAACTCATCTAGACTCAAACCCATCTAAACCCAAACTCCTAAAAGACCCATCTAGACCCAAACTCATCTAGACCCATCCTCCTAAAAGTCTCATCTAGACCCATCCTCCTAAAAGTCTCATCTAGACCAAACTCATCTAAGACCCATGATCTGACCCAACCCAACCCAACCATTTTGTCACCTCTACTGTGAACTAATAAGATTGTGGTATTGCATTTCACAATCCGATTGGAATCAATCCAAAATTTAACGGGGTTGGATTGTTGGAATCTTGATTTTCATGTGTTTTCAAGTTTGCGAATCGCGCGTGCCAAAAGTTATCTTATTCTTCATCATCTTGGATTTGATTTGGTTTTTATTCTTTTAATTTGGACAACTTTGAGCTCTTAAGTATGGTTAAAATGTCTAAAATTATTACTAGTTTTGTGCATAACTTGACATGACAATGAAAGTAGTTTGTTGTTTTGTAAAAACAAGCGTGATTCCCCGCGCGATGCTGCGGGGCGTTAATTTTTTTTTTGCTGGTTTATTTTTTTGGTCTCATGTTTTATAACAACCCGAAATTTTCACCAATGTAATATCTCTCTGTTATATAATATATCACTTTTTCACGGGGAAATTTTTGCTTTAATCTCTTATTATGCAACGTAACTTGCATAACTAAAGTTAACGAGCTCACGCAATCTACCTATGACAATCATATATGTCAAGCAAACATCATAACATGTCAAGTCAATGATATAATATCCATTTTATCATATACAAAGTTTTCACGACAATAATGCCAAATAAGCTTAAACCATTAAACGTTTATGCCTAAACTTTAAATTTCATGAAAAGTATACATTCAAGATGAATGTACAAGTGATCAAAGCTCAAGTACAAATAATATAACATCTCATTTGAATATACTTTCCCTCCAAAATAAGGTTCAAGTCTCTTAAAGCATAATATACAAGTCATTAATGCACAATATCCAAAATAGTCATTTTACCTCCGTTTTTCTAAGAAACTTGTACAATCTAATAAGTACAAGGTACAAGCAATTCATGCACTTCAAATACATTCCAAATTCCTTCTCATTTCATGAAATTACAAGAAATCAAACTAAGAAATCCTAACCCGAGCTATTTTATAAACTGTGACCCATTTCTTTGTTTTTATCCGTTTTTAACCTCAACCATTACTCAAATAAGTTGTAATAACATAAATTACAACATTAAAAATCACATTCCATCATCATTTTGTGACAACCCGAGAATTTCCGTTCAGTAAATTAGCCGTTTCCGTGTAGAAATTTGAATTTTTAAATGTTTCGTTTAGCTTTGAACCCTAATTTGGGAACTTTTGGACGTTACTCATTTTTGCCTATATTAAACCCAACCCATCCTATCAAATTATGGTAATAACTCTTATTACAAGTCTTGTATCATTATCCATCATTATTATACAACGTATACAATGAAAATGCAAGCTTCAGAAACCTAATGATCCCTTAATTGAACCTGCATACAACTTTTTCTCATTTTGACCATTTTAAAGTTTCCATTTTGCAATCAAGCACCTTAATGACTAAGGCACATCACTCCTAACCAGTTACAGCAACCTCCTTTAATTACTTAGCTACCAGGTTGGTCCACATGACCTCTCTTTCTCTCTTGCTTAAGCCGCGACCAACAACACCCTTAATACTTACCACCTTGATAATCTCTACTTTCTTGCTTTTCCATAATCACCCTCATAAGCTCTCCTCATCATATACTAGCTGCTCACATGTCCTAACCTTGAGCTCTAAGTCTCCTTGGCCACCAAGATATAATTCGAGTATAAATAGGGCTCATAACCCTTCATTCTAACTCATCCCCTACTTCCTCCTCTATAACCCATTTCTAGCAACAAGTCTCTTCTCAAAGAGTTTCTAAGAAGATCCAAGAATAATAATCAAGAGAAAGATTGTGATGCTTGAAGCCCTGGAGATTTTATTCATAGGGTACGAAGCTAAAAGTTCGATTTTCGACCATTTTCAAGCTATAAGCTCAAACCCAGGTTTCTAAAGGTTACGTGATGAAAGCTTGTTTTCTTTCAAGTTGGATATACTTTCAGACCGAGATAGTTATGGTCATTTTTACCATTACATAAACCTTTCCATTGTTATAGTCTTTCCGTTAATCAGATTTTCCCTATCAGGTGGAGTTCAAGCCTCGGCTTTACAATTTCATTTATGTTTTCATAAAACCATTGAAGGGGATACATGGCTTTAATTATTTTTTTTAATTTACACAGTACTTATATCGATATTGTGAGTTCATAGCCTCGCTTTTCAATTTCTTTAATGTTTTCATAAACCTGCGAGGGGGATACATGCTCAATAGTTTTTTTAATATACACAAGTACTTAAAACCGATATTGTGAGTTCATAGCCTCGCTTTTCAATTTCTTTAATGTTTTCATAAACTCGCGAATGGGGGAGGATACATGATCAATTGTTTTTTATATAACAAGGACTTAAGCCGAATTGTGAGTTCAATAAGCCTCGTTTTTCAATCTCTGATAATGTTTTTATACCAAGGTGGGGTGATGGATTACTTGCTCAATTGTTTTTAACTAGTACATAGTAATTAAACTGATATTGATGATCATGACTGGCATTTTCAATCTTTTGAATGTTTTATAAACCCGCGAGGGGGATACATGCTTGTTAAGAACTCTTTTACATACTCATTTATCTTATAACACAATGTGATTACTTTTCAATGACTTATTTGAATTCATAACATTACATTTAATCTTTGAATACTTTATAAACCTGTGATACCTGATTTTATTCCTTGAATGCTAGTGTTTTTCCTAAAGGTCATGCTTTACAGATATATTATTGCCTAAGTTAGCTTCAAGTGGTCACTTTATGTATCCATGATCATGATAATCATTAAATACTTGCATGCGATTCTGACGTTCAGGAGCATAAATATTGTGTACTAGTTCTATTGGGTCTTGTTACCCTTGTCTCAGGAAGACTCTCCATTTGTATACATATGATTGGGAGTTGCCAACGCACTATATTGTGTCCTAATGGGATAACCTTAGAAATTTACCTTTTCCATGGGGAATCTGCCCTAACGATTATTCACTACGGTGTTTTCCCTGTTACTGTATTTGATGTCATGGCTTAGCTGCAATAATTAATGTTACCATAGTTTCCCATTATAATTGATTTTCGTTGTAATTATAAACCATTTTTTATCTTGCATTCAACTAATTCTTCTTGTATAATTTGTTTGTCTTAAATTGTGTTCCATGATAATTGTTTTTGTTGCAATTATTCCAATAACAGGTGTTTTTATAACAACGTAACCAACTTACCATTAAATTGCATTCAAACTATTCTCATGATAATATGTTTTCCAAATGATTGTCTATGTAATGCAAAATATTTTCCATTTTGTTTATTTGTGTTCACTTTTACGATTCAACCTATGAATTTCACTCAAAATTAGGTTGACCCTTTTTAGCATGTTTATCTCAGGTAACTAAGCAAACCATGGCACGGAGTGGCACGGACTTGAAGATAGCTAAAACTTGTTATCATTCACATTTTATGTAACTAGATTTTAGGTCCTGCCTTTGTAAAACTTTGATTTTAAATGAATGATAACTTATCTTTTAAAAATGTCTCTTTTGAGTAGTTTTCTATGATTGTGTCTGTCATTCATGAAGTAATACCCTAGATTTGCTTTTGCTGCTATATTATCAAAATGGGGGTGTTACATCCTGCAAAGATCGAGTCAATTAAAGATTGGGCGTCTCCTAAGAGTCCAACAGAGATCTGCTAATTTTTAGGACTCGTCGGTTATTACAGAAGATTCATTAAAGGCTTTTCCAAGATCACAAAGTCAATGACTAAGCTGACTCAGAAGAATGTGAAGTTTGACTAGGGAGAGTAAAAGATGAAGTGCTTTCAATTGATTAAACATAAAGTGGGTTAGGCGCTCCCATTATCGGACTCTTGCCTAATGGGATCAATAAACTTATTGTTTATTGCGATGCTTCGCTTAAGAGGGTTTGGGTGATGATGCTATGCAAAAATGAGAAAGTTATAGCCTATGCTTCTCGACAACTGAAGATCCATGAGAAAAACTACACAACTCATGATCTGGAACTTGGAGCTGTGGTGTTCGCTCTTAAGATGTGGTGACTCTTACTTATACGTACAAGGTGCACCTTTTTACTGACCACATGAGTTGTTAAAACATTCATCGTTAAAAAAAGAGTTGAAAATGAGGCAACGACGTTGGTTGGAGTTGTTAGTGATTACGTTGTGACATTTCGTTATCAGGGGAAACAAACGTTGTTTGTGGATTGCTTTGAGCATGAAGAACGGTCATAACCTTTAAAGGTTCCTAGCCCTTTTCAGGACGATTGGCTTAACCTCCTAAAACAATCCTAGAAGCATCAAACGAGCTATTTAAAATTGTAAATCTTAACTGTAAGATGTTTGGAGGTTATGGCTGACTAAGATTTCTAAGGAAGGTTGAAACCCCTTGAGGATGGAACTCTATGTTCTAACAATAGGAAGTTGGTTACCGTGTATACAGCGAACTTAAGGACTCCTAGTCATGCTACGAGTATCATAAGTTAAAAATATTCATTCATCCGGGTTCAAGGGACAAGATGTACCAAGACTTAAGGAGTTGTTTTGGTGGCCCGAACATGATGGCGATAATATTGCTACATATGTTAGCATGTGTCTGAATTGTTTAAAGTCAAGGCAGGCATCAAAAAACTTTCGGTTTACTAGCCTAACGGAGATTCATGTGGAAATGTGAGGAAAATCACCATGGATTTCGTCACTAAATCTCCTTAAGATGAAAAAAACGGTTATGTACCATTTGGGTGATCGTTGATTGTTCTTACTAAAGTCTGCTCATTCATTACCAAATGAGGAAAATGATCCCATAGAGCAGTTAATGAAGGCCTTAAACCCCCAAATGAAGGAAGTGGTACCCGTCATGGTTTGCATGTTTCTTATTATCTCGATCGTGATGGTTGATTTACGTCATATTATGGAGATTTAATGAGGCTTTGGGAACCCGAGTAGATCATGTTTACGGCTATCATCCAAAAATGCATGGGCAAAGTGAAAAGAATATACAAACTTTAGAAGACTTGTTAAGCGCTTGCGGGTTAGACTTTGGAAGAATTGGGATGGACACTTGCCGTCGTTAGAATTTTCCTTTACAACATCAGTTACCATACCTAGCATAAAGTTGCTCTTTTCTAGGCAATGTATGGGCGAAAGTGTCGTCACTGTATGTTGGCAGGAAAGTCGGGTATGCTCAGACTTCTGGTACGATAATATTTTCATGATAAACACCGAGAAGATCGTCTGATCAAAAGCACGAAGCAGACGCTCATGACAGTCAGATAGAGCTTTGCAGCATTAGACGTAAAACCTATGAGTATTTAGTTGGTGACAAAGGTCTGGTTATAGTTTCACAGTGGAAAGAGTTGTGCGTTTTGGCAAAAAGGGCAGGAAGTTAAACCCCATATGTTTGTACGGCCATTCAGGGTGATCGAGAAAGAGTCGGATGTTGCCTATAAAATCGAGCTACAAAAATAATTTAGCCAAGTTCTTAACACGTTCTCGTGTCCAATTGGAAGCTGTGTATGATCCAGGAATCACTGTGATTCCATTGGAAGGAACTTTGTGTTGGATGGCATGCTCCATTTTAGTGAAGAACCAGTAGAAGTTTTGGATCATGGAATCAAAACAATTGAATGAGAAAGTCGCATTCCTATCATAAGGTTTGATGGATCTTAAAAAGGTCCCAAGTTTACTAGGACGTAAGGATCATTCAAGCAGAAGTAGCCCCATCTCATCCTCCAAGAACCGCACCGTTCATCATAGTGCCGGTTCTTAAGCCTTGAGGACAAAGGAATCATTTAACGATCGGGAGAAATTAACCTTGTGATTTCAGGTCATGTTACGACTCAGAATTTTCATTATTTAATTATTTCTTTTTATTTTAGCTTATTTCGCGTAGCTATGCATCTAAACGCTATTAGTTAATCGCGTTAGGCACAAAATTCAAGTTTTAGCTTGAAATGTCAACTAAACTCATTTAGACCTTAATGATCACCCTCATATTGCGGTATTTAATCTATATCATGACAAGAAAAGTTATATGATCGCATCCATTTAATTTTATCAAGGTAAATCCATTTAAACAATCTACACCAAAATTTTAACTTCTATGAATTGGGAGTCTAGATAAAACTTAAAATAAAAGCCCATGTACTCCTAAAAAACTAGACATTTTATCGTGTATTTTGCCCAACCCTTCGAACCAGTAACTTTTCCAAACAGATACGATTTTAACAAAACAAATCTATCTTAACTCCACTCTTTACCCCCCACCCTAACAAATAAAACAACGTCCTCTTTTACAAACCTACAAACTCTCGTGATAATCTAGCTGCTACTCTCTTGGTTTTGATTCTACGCATCCAACAGTACTCCCCTTTTATATACTATACTTTGACCATGTATAAGTCCCAAGAAATCCTTACCCTAATTGAGTTAACAATTAAACGTGACTTCAAGAGGAAATCACTATGCCTGCATCCTTTGTGGGTATAAGAAGACTTGCAAACACAGAGAAACACATCACAACTTTAATATTCATATACCTATCCTGTATCTTTGTTTTCCCTGGGGCTCTACTTTTGTTATTCGTCACTCACCCACATACCTCACTCTCTCAATTACATTTAAAAACTAATAAAAACTCTATGAAAACCCTAACTAGGTTCATGTGTGTTTTGTTTCTTTGTTGGACATCCTCGTTAAGGCAGTAAGAAGGGGTGGGTTCGTGATCATAGGAGTGCAAACGGTGGTGAAAAATCATTGGTTTGGGTCATGTGGGGTTTTTAAGCGATTTAGGGTTTTTTTTCGTTGGGTTCAAGTATCTTAAAGCATTCATCCTTACGTTTTGCTGTGAGCAATCACTTTTATTTTACTCCTCTATGATATGCTATCCTTGTTTCCATAGTATGTGCTTAAAACTTATTAAGAAAGAAAACCATATTTTTTTGTATACTTTCTGATGTTTGTCAATTAAACTAGTAACATGCTATGTAAATTATTAAAGGACTAATAGCTTAGGCCATGTCTATGCGAATGTAATAGGCTTAGGAAAACTGCCATTCAAAAACTTGGGCTCATTAGTTAGTAAGAAAGAAAAAGTTTATGTCATGTGGGTTATAAAACGAAGCCCTACCATGTTATTTGAATGCATTATTGAACCTATAGGATTAGTAATGGTCATAAAAATCGACACTTTAATTAGTTCATAAATAAGACATATAATAGTTACTTTGCCCCTGGAACCACTAACTTTCGTCAAGTAAATAAGATGTTAGAAGGTCTCAAAGTTAGACGTGCAAAACTGCCACTTTGCCCCTGTTGTACAACAGCCAGCGAGCCCTTTTCTTTGAATTATTGTGATGAATTTTACTAAATGAAATAACGAACTAAATTATGTTAAATAAAGCCTGAAGTGCTACCTTTAATTTAGAATAAAAACCACCCTTTTTCATTACTATCCTGCTTCACAACATAGTTTATAAATGTACTTTTAGTTTGTCGTAAGGTTAAGTAACGAACTCGCAAATACGACTAAAATTTAGTACTGTTGTTGCGTGTTCTAATAGTTGAAACTATTGGCGGAAGGGGTCGTGCACCCTTACTTTAGCCTCGTTTTTAGTCACTATAATGACTTTGAATTGCAAAACTTATAGAAGATGAATTGTTGTACTCCTGGCCTAGTTTTCAAAAGTATTTTTGGTTCGTCATAATACTGAGTAATAAATTTGTAATCCACGATCAAAATCAGACGAAAGTCATCTGAAAAACACTTGGCCAAAAATATTGTTTTTCTGCTTAAGCCTAGTCGCGACCCCTTTATGTTTAGGTACGTTTTTAACATATTAAACGACATTTTTAGACAAAACTTAAATAACGAAAGTTATAGATAACATGGTCTAGTTTTCAAAATATCTTTTTGTTTGTAATTTCATTAAGTAACGAGTCCAGAAATTGATTGTAAAATTCTGCATTTGTCCTTCGAATTTTATAAATAAAACTAAATTTTTAAATTTATATTGTTAGAACTTCGACAATTTGTTTGACACGTTTAGAGACCAAACTAAGTGTCGATTGAATTAACGATAAAAGTACTTGCGACCTAGTTTTTAAATTGTCCGATATCGTAATTTACACATTTAATGGTAAGAGATTATGACCCGATACATTTGGCCAATTTTCATTAATAATCATTTTAGACAAGTAATATTTCTCAAACTCAAGAACAATACTAAGGATAAGATTGCATACATTTTAGTATATTATATGATTAGTAATATGCATATTATTCATTTAGGTAGCAGATAGAGTTTTGCATTGTTTTTTGCGTGCACCATTTACCTTGCTCGCTTCATATTCGTTGCTACTCCATTATATCACTAAGGTGAGTTTATAGTCTCCATCTTACACTTTTTAATCATTTATCATATCTCGGGGATGAGATCATGTTTGTTTTACAAAATGGATGCAAGTACATTTTAATTCAAATATTACGAGTTTGCGTAAGTAGCTATAACCCACTATGCCCATCATCATTAACTATTAGCGCGGATGTTATGAGTAGATCTATTTGAGAATTAACATCCCTGTTCGGGCAAGTAGCACTTGCTAGTTTACCGGTTGGCCAAAAATGACGAACATATACCATTTCGGACTCATAGATGTTACGAGTTGAACATCTACATTGGGCACCATCATTTATATATATTTGATATACATACATTGTTTAGCTTCAGTGTCATGAGCTTAGTGCATATCGTAATACATTTTTGTGATATTGTATTCGTTGCTTTATTACAGGGAAACTTGCTATTCGCTTCATTAAATTTATAACCCTATAAATTCACCAACATTATTGTTGACAGTTTTAAACATGTTTTCTCAGGTCAATAAGGTGCAAGTCATGGGTATATTGGATGGTCGTCTTTTGAAGTCATATCACTATACAGATTTGCGTGCATTACTTTTGGGATATTGTTATGTTGTGAAATCTTTACTTTTCAAGTTGAAAAGTTTAAGCCTATGGGCTTTTGTAACAAACCATTTATGAAATCCAATGTATCAGTTTTTAAACGACTCTTCTAGAGGCCGTTCTCATATCTTGTGCTATTGATCTATGAAGTAATACCCCCGAAACATCATATTCTGATGTGACCCATTTTGGGGGTGTTACAAATATCAAATAAACTATTCCGACGAAGGTCAAATGTTCATCGAATTTGTGATTCAAAATCAATTCTTTTCTTATTCTCTTGAAGAATTTTCTCAAATTCTTGACATACCTTGTGAGGGTGCCTGCATCTTTATTGACAAATGGTCACTTAACGAGTTGGTAAATGGTGTCCCTACGGATGGTCCATATCAAACCAACCCTCCTTTTCCTGATGGCATCATTTTGTCTATTTAAATTGATCGTGAAGGTCATGTCCGTCGCATCCGTCATGAGGAAGAAATTGATGTTCATGAATATCAAATTCGCACTCGTAAAATTGTGCCAACCTTGAAGCCTTTGGAAGAAAATACATAGTAAAATGTTTTCTATCTAGGGGTTAATCGAGACCATGTTCCCGCATGTCTTTGTTACATGCTTTATTGTGTTGTACACTTCGAAAAGTTCAATCTTGCCTATTATATGGCAAAACGAATGGAGTGGGTCCCTAAACAAAAGCGATTAATTTTACCCTATGGTATGCTATTAACCCGTTTATTTAAACTCGTCATGAATGAAAATCATGACTTGTACTATGAGTCTTATGTCTTGTACGATCATGTCATGAATCCTCTTGCCGCTCAATAAGAGCGAAAGACTAGAAAAGATCATGGCATGATAAGAGGTCGTCACTCCACTTCTTCTTCTTCCGCCTTTAACCAACCATCCTCCTCTCATCTTAACGATGATGATGATGGAAATGGCGAAGGGACGTTGCGTGAAAGCACCCCTTACCCCATTCATTATGTTAATTCGTTAATAAATGAAGTTCCTCGAGTTTTTTAAAACCCACCTAACATTGACCCTCACTTGGAACCTTTTTACACCCGTTAAACTGAAATCATCAACCGTCAAGTTCAGATTAAAGATGAGCACCGTGGTGGATTAAGGTCAATCGGGAAAGGCCTCAGAAACTTGTGGAGAAATATGAAGAAGTGGGCAATATGGAAATTTGCTTTGTGACACTATTAATAATATTATTTACTACTATATGAAGCTTAAGTATTTAAACTTATATTATGTAGTGGTAACTTAGTACATAGTACGGGCAACATACCTTGCCTTGGATGATCTTTCCATTTTATCATCCTAAATACTTGTTTGCATGTAACTTGAAAAACTATGGTTACTTGTATTATACTATGCATGCTCCTCTCATAGTTAATTTGTCAACATGTGCTTCTGTATTAGAATTTAGGATAGTTGGTTTTGTAAATATGATTATTAACTACTAGATGATTCATAATGAAATAGGATTGACTGAAAAAGAAAAATTTAGGAAACTTTTTCTATACAGGGCTTACAGGAAATCAGGAAAATATGGAATTTTTTTGATGACATCAAACAACGTCTATTTTATAGCATCATTTATCCTATGTAATTAACCTATTTTTTATAATTATTGCAAAGAATTGTTACTTAATCTTTTATATTTGAGAATTGTAGCAATTATGGAGTACTTGGTGATTATTAGCAAAAGGCGCGTATTCTGGAGCTTAAACGAAGATATTTTAAAGATTACTATTCTAACAACCAATACGCCGTATACATCAAGGAAGATATGGCATATCTGTGCCTACACTCACCAAAGACCACAAAGGAAACAAGTCCAATAGGCCATATCCAGGAAAGTCAATACGCCGTATTCAAGCTATATGGGAATAAAATATTCTGTAAGATATCAAACATGATCCCTACTCTATGAAACTCCAATACACCGTATCCAATGACTTAGATACGTCGTATCGACACCGACTCCTGACCATATAAATACAAAACTCAAAAACGAGTTTTAAGTGCGCTAAATCATATTCTTGATACCTAAACCACAAAAGTCTACTTTCAGAGGAGAAAAAGAGCAGAAGAGGTCTTGCAACTCATTCCAATCCATAAAAGACAACGTGTGAATTCTTATACTTTTGTAATCATTCAGTTTTTGGTATCATTTTCGTTTTACTCGGATAGTTACCTTAGACTAAACGCATTA
>BQNB010035238.1:0-47962 GCA_026074375.1 Tanacetum coccineum | reverse complement strand
CCATCACTTTCTCTATCTAAACATCACAACCCACATCTCTCTCTTATTCTTGGTTTAGATCATAAGATTACATGTTTCTTCAACAATATATCTAATGTTCTATTACCATGCCACCATGGTACTTGAACATATAGATTTATCATATAAGGGGGAATTTCATATATACCTAATAAAATTTAAAAAATTAAATATTTCTCTAAAACACAAGTTATCAATGCATGATGTAAAATGCTATTAAAGAATGTTTAGATAAAAAATGTAAATATCAAAGTGTTTTTGGGATGTATGTAAATGCTGATCATATAAAATATTATATAAAAACATATAGAAATATAAAAAAATAACCTTATACAAAAATATATATGTTTTCATAGGATCTTACGATCCCGATCCGATCCTACGATTACGATCTTGCAAAGCCGAAAATGATCCTAAGTAAGATCCCAATCCTGACAGCCTTGCTTTAAACCCCTCGGTGTCCCGAGTGGACGAGTTAACGTCTCGTGAGGGTTTCTAGCGAACACACCCACAAAGTTCAAAATATTTTTTTATATTATATATATATATATATATTTCTCTTTTTTTATTTATAAACAATTTACCAAAACAAGAACACACAAAATACTACTAAATGAAGAATAATTAACATATAGTTACTAGCGTTCAAACATTCAAATCACATACCTAAAAAAATAAGGCGAAAAGAAAATCTTTTTGATTTTAATTTTTAGTACAAACACAATTCAAACACACAATAATTGTATAAGGTATAGAAAAAAATAATTTACAAAACCACTTTATTATTTTTTATTTTTTTTCAAAAGTATGGCGGTTTTGGGAGTAAAACCGGCGCACTTGCAGGTTTTGCAGGTTTCAGTTTAAACAGCTTATTACATTTCACAAAATGAGACAAATACTCATATAGTAATAACAGATTATAAATAAACAGATCTTGCTCAGAACAATCTACAAAGCAACTTAAATCCAAACAAGCATAAATCAAATAAGAACACAAATATTTTGGTATTTTTGATTTAATATACAATATAAACAAATGCAAGAATTTAAGAAACACAATTACACAAAACAAAAGTCTCATGCTTTTGGTACCTAGATTAAGCATCAAAATTGATTTTGGGGGGAATTCTTTCATAAACCAGTTTGGTTTCAGACAGAAAATGCGGCGTACTATGCTATAAGTACGTCGTACTTGCAAGTTTTTAAGGGGATTACAATGGTTTTAACAGAAAAACCGGCGCACTTTCAGCAACATAATGGTTTTTTGGTAGCTTTAACACGAAAACTGAATAGCAACGAGATGTAAAAGTCCGTTATCAGCAACATTATGTGTTGTGTTGCAGAAAAGCGTCTGAATACCAGCGTGACTAGCATACATAAGATTCCAGATTATATGCATACCACCACTTTCTTCATTTGCGTTTAGTACTTCTCTGCCTTAACATAAAGAAAATCACAGCAGTCATATCTCCAAATAAACGTCGGTTATAAGAAGAAAATAAAAATGATAATTGTATAGGACAGTCGATACGCCGT
Source organism: Tanacetum coccineum (assembly GCA_026074375.1). Taxonomy (NCBI): domain Eukaryota; kingdom Viridiplantae; phylum Streptophyta; class Magnoliopsida; order Asterales; family Asteraceae; genus Tanacetum; species Tanacetum coccineum. The sequence continues at coordinate 46,408 of BQNB010035238.1, read as the reverse complement.
ATCCAATGTGGTGTATACATCGTATTGAGACCTGTAATAAAAATAACCAATACGGGTCAGAGGTCAAATACGCCGCATTCAGAATTCTGAATAAGCCGTATTGACAAGTCTGGCAATAAAGTTTCAAAAGTACTAAAAATAAACAGATAATGTGTCCAGGGTATTCAATATGCCATATCCATTGGATTGGATACACCGTATCGACATACTGGATAGACAGACTCGATACAAAAATTGAAATAACATTATGGGTTGTCTCCCAGCAAGCACTTTTGTTTATTGAAGAGTCCTTAAGTTAGACTCCCTTCAGCTTCAGTCCATCTCGTGCATGCTCACATGTCTACATGTTAGCCACTCAACCATCTTCTCGTTCCTTATGTATTTAGGTCCTAAATTTAAGACTCCTTTGAAGAACCCTTTTAGCTTTTGATATGCGTGCGAATTTCCTTCCAATATGTCACGTGCACTTACTTGAAGTAACGGTCTCATCTTGTTACATTGCTTGTTATAGAGATGTTTAAACCTTGGATGCGACCGGGCCATTTGATAAGTGACACTATCATTACCATCATGAATGGTATCCATCGAAACGTCTTGCTTCAACACATGCAACCTTACAAAATAGTTTTCCAACAATATCATCACCCATGTCTTTATCACGGTAAGCATCCATATCCTATACAACTGTAATATCTGTAATAATATAAAATTTTCCAACAAAAATAGGCACATTCATAAATATTCCAACTACATTTTCCCCTTTATATTTAGTTTTCTCTTTCATTATCGAATTATAAAAACTTCTAGACATAACATTAATTGATAAAACGGGGAAAAAGTTAGCATTTACATGTTCATATCCTATCATGCAACAAAATGGTAAATTATAAGCACAATTAATATGGATCTTCCTATTGTAGTCGCAAAAACTAGGGTATTCATCTATTCTCTCAACTATCTCATCATCATGCCTAATTTTGACTACATCAACCTTTGGCTCATCAATGATTTCTCCAACCTCAATCTCGGAATCTAAGTCCTCCATCTCATGATCATTAAGCTCTAATAGTTCATTTAGATCATTCAGTTTACTAAAATCCCTAAATTCTAGGTCGCCCATTAGTGTAGCTTCAAAATCAAGTTCCATTTGCTCTCTTAATCCTAATACATAAACCTTCTTAATTATATTACTAGAAGGATTATCACACGTAAATACTATTTTGTCATTCCCAATTCTTAAAGCAATTTTCTTTTAAATACATCTATTTTAGCATGAGAAGTAGACAAAAATGGTCTTCCAAAGATCAATGGAATTTTGATATCCTCAGGCATATCTAAAACAATATAGTCTACGGGAAAGACAAATTTATCAATTCCTACTAACACATTTTCTGCTATACCCTTAGGACGTTTCACAGTTTTATCAGCCAATTCAATGATTAATTTAGTAGGAGCTAATTTACCTAAACCTAGATTGGTAAAGGTCGAATAAGGCATAACATTAACACTAGCTCCTAAGTCAGTTAAGGCTTTATCAAAACACATATTATTAATACTGCAAGGTAAAGTAAAACTTCTTGGGTCTTTTTCTTTCAGAGGTAGAGCATCTTTAAGAATCACCAAGCAATGCACTTTTATTATTGCTTTGATCTCTTCTTCAGCCCTTGACTTTTCCTTGAGCAATCTCCTTAAGCTTATAGCAGACTCTGTTGAATTGACTTTCAGCTTCTTCAATTCCTTTAATATTACCTTCTCATCATTACCATTTTCTTTTAAACGACTAGGAAAAGGAATAGTTGCTTGAACAAGCTTGATCAATGGCATCTTGTCATCCTCCTTGAGTGTTTCAACTTCTTAAGTAGTAGTGATTAACTTGACATGATCTCTTGGGTTTGTTTCAGTTGAACTAGGAAGACTTCCAGATCCCCTTTCTTAAAGTACCTTTCTCATTTGCCCAATTTGAATCTTTAATTCTTTGATTGAAGCTCCTTGATTTCTGATTGCAGCATCCAATAAAGCTCGAATTTCTTTAATCAAAGAAGAGTGTTCATCATGTCTTTTTACAGATTCAGCCATGAATTTGTTTAATAATTCTTCCACCGTTAGTCTTCTTTCTTGATATGATGTATTTTCATTATCCCTTTGGTAGAATCCTAGAGCAGTTGCTCTATACATTCCCTATTGTGGGAATGGTACTCTAAACTGAGTGTAGTGTGCCTCTTCAAGTGTATTTCCTTCCACCTTCAATGGACAATCCTTAGTGTAATGTGGTTCATTGCATAATTTACAAGCTACTTGAGAAACATACACCTTCATTTACTTTCTTAATTTCCCTGCCAAGATTGTTTAGTTGAGCTTGAATAGCAGCTAATCCATCAGAAGCATTACTAATTTTACTTCTAGTAGATGTCCCATCGTGCCATTTTTAAGAATAATCAGCCATTTCTTGGATGGCTTTCTTAGCATTAGCTGCATTTATTTTAGGCACACCTCCCTTAGAATCAAGAATCTGTCTAGTGGGCACATCTAGTCCTTTGTAAAACAAAATCACTTCTTGCATACTGGTTAAGTAATGCTGAGGACATCTCAATAAAAGTTCCTTGAATCGTTCCCAAGCCTGGTAAAGAGTTTCATCCAGCTCTTGTTAAAAATTATTGATTTCCTCCATCATTTTAGCAGTACGAGAAGGTGGGCAGTATTTGCTCAAAATTTTTACCTTAAGAATTTCCCAAGTAGTGATCGAACCAGCAGGTTCACTCCTTAACCATCTACTTGCACATCAAGTAAGTGTGATAGGTAAAACACAAAGCATAAGTTGATCATGAGTCACATCTAGTGTAGTAAATAAATCAACTATCTCAAGAACTCTTTCAATATGCTCATTTGCATCCTCATTTTCTGACCCACTGAAAGTATGATCACGCAACTCCTTAAGAAATTGACCTTTTAATTCAAATTTAGCATCTTTATCAAATTTTGGTCTAGCAACGCCCGAGCCATAATCCTTTCGGGTTTTCATCATGTACTCCTCCATAGTTTGTTTTGTCATTGTTTCAGTGTTTCCTTCTTCAAACAAACTTTCATGATCAGAAAATAAATGTAACGCTTAATCAGGTTCGTTGTAAGGTTCAACTGTGACACCCCGCAAATTTCTATTTAATATTTTAGCCGTTACCAGTCGATAGTTTGAATTTTTTAAAGTTTCGTTTAACCGGGAAGTTTTCCCGCTTTTATCTGAGAATCATTGCCGGGAGTGAACCGGGACACCTAGCGTTGTAGTATTTTAGCAATAGCCATGTTTTTTATATTTCAAGGAAATATTTAAAATTTCATAATTTTCCGTGATACCGTTATTCATTTCGTTACTTACGTAAATCGTGATTTATTCAAGATATGAGCATATACCTGGAGGACTTGGAAATTAATTCATTATGTTCACTAGTCCCCTAGAAAGTTAGAGACCATTTTGGTCCCCCCCCCCCCCTAGCACATACACGTCCGAAACAAGCACCCCTTAAGAACCTAGGATGCCAAATTTAAATTTCAAATCAAGGAGACAAGACTCCATCATTCTAGCTAACCATATGTCCTTGATCAAATGTGATTAGGAGATCATTTTGGTCCCCACTTTCCCTTGTCATATAACCCATGGCACACACACATGGAGTGTGTGTTTATGTGTGTAAAGTTTTTCCTTATAACTTGTCATACTCATAACATTCTTCATATCCCATTTCCCACACACAAAACTCATATCTTTTCTCTCTTCTTGTGTTTGTTATCCAAAAATACACACACACACATACATAAACTCATATCTTTTCATTTTTGATCAATAACTTTTGAAGACTTATTGAAGGTTTGATCATTTGTATTATTCGGGTATTAGTTAACCAACGTTTAGGTTGTTTTTTAATAATTGTTCATCACCTAAACTACTTTTTCTTGTAAGTCTCTTAATTCTTGATTTACTTGTACTTTCATAAACATCTTGATGCATAAACATTTGTTGTACAACTCATTTTATAAAAACAAAGATTTTAAAACTACATAAACCTTAAAAGATTATACGTATGGTTCGAAATATATGACAAGAAACATAAGGAAGTTATAGTTTTGTGATCGTAGTTATTTTTGTGTAATAAAAATAATACTATATAGCTTATTATTTTTGGTTTATTTAAATAAGCTTGTGGGAAAGCTTATTTGATCTTTTTGAGCTTATTTGGCATAAATATGGTATGACCTAAACTAGAAAACATAAAGAAATATTTGTTCGAGCTTATTACTTGTAACTTAAATTTATTGTGCTTATTTATAGCTTACTTTTGAAAGGATAAAGCATTAAGCTTATTTGGCATAAGAAATAAGCCCAAAATAAGACTTAATGGGCTTAAAAGTCTACGTCCTACACAAAAAGCCCACGAAACCCGAGCTTATTCATAAGCAAAGGGTTTGGCTTATTTTGTTATGGCTTATTATGAGCTTGTAATAGCTTATTGATAAACCTAGAACTCATTTGATTCCTTTTTAGCTTATCGGGCTAAACTAATGAGCCCAAGATGGTTAATAATATGGTACGACCCAATAAAGGCCTAAACCGTAGCTTAATAGCTCACGGTGGACTTTTGGGGTAAAAGCTTGACTTATTGGAAAGCTTATTGATAACTTATGACAAGTTGAGTGTTTAATTGCGTAATAGTTTGCTTAATTAAAACTTTAACGTTTTGGATCATCTAATTAGGCTTATTGGGTCTAAAAGCCCAATGAGGATTTTAATGACTCGTCGAATTTGTTAAAAATGGAAAGTGACCGTATAAAGTTTGTAAATCGTAACTCGTAAATTGAAAGTGGGTTTTATTAAAGTCTACGACTTTGAAAAAGTGTGTAAACACGATCAAGTCATGCCGAAATTTTATAAAAATCTTTATACTTAGAAAATACTAGAAAAACAAGAATATTAAAATGTCTTGACTAATTACTCGGGGATGGGTAAAGTGCCGAACTGCAACAACATTAAGTTTTCATATATGTTAACAATAATATAATATTATATTTACATCATTAATATAATATTATATATACAATTATTTATAATCTAAGACTTTTCACAAAACTCGATCACTAACGTTTTTACCCATAAACAACGTTTACCAAATAAATAATAAACGTTCATGCATCATTCACACTCCGTTATCGTTCCGAGTCTAAACAGAAACTCATATTCTTTTAGGTCATACCCGTGTACCACCGTTCGTTCTGAGTGATCATACTTTTTTAAGTATACTCTTTACCCTACTATTCCAAGGTGAGTTCATAGCCCCACTTTTACTTGTTTTGATTAAATATTTTATAACTTGGGGTGAGAAACATTGCTTGCTTTTAAAACTGGACACAAGTACTATACGTGAGAAATTCTCCATTTACGTGTTGCCTAAGTAGCGTTTAGACCACAATTGCCCGAATTATCATGAACTGTTAATCACCTTTAACCGACTGGCTGGTTAAGTGGGTGTGAGTGAATAAATAGATCTATTGGGACTAATTATCCCTATCCGGGTAAGAAGCACTTACTAGTTTGAGTTTTCCAAGAACTAACGGATATATGTCATGTCGAAACTAGTTAGGTGGTCTTTGGTCGGACACCTGAAGAGCAAGCCTTATATAGCAGTGTACATGCAATCTTTCAATATTAGCTTCGGTGTTATGAGCTTAGTGCAACGTAAATGCCTCTTTATGTGAAGTTGTATCTCCTATAACTGTATCATATGTTTTGATAATCTTGTGGTCCACATTAATTACATTTGAATTAAACCTATGAATTCACCAACTTTATGTTGACATTTTAAGCATGTTTTTCTCAGGTGCTTAGCATGGATGTCGTTGCTTGACTTATGTGAAGTCTATTTGCCCGGACCGGTTTACCAGAAATTTATCTATGTCTTTAAATACCGTTGTTGAACTCATTTAAGCTTCCGCATTTTAACTTTTGAATCTTTTAAATTTAATCGATGTAAAACTTATCAATATTTTAAATTTATGCAACGGTGTTTATTTTTAAAACGTACCCTTAGAGGTCGTTCTTTATGCTTTGTACTTGAGATATTTAGTGACGTTACGCCCCCGGACGCTAAATCGGACGGGACCCTATTTAGGGGTGTGACAGATTGGTATCAAGAGCCAAGGTTATAGAGAACTAGGTAGTATAACTAGGTCTGGTCTATAACCAGTATGTACGTGATTATATATGCCTTACGTGATTTTACATATACGTAATATGCATATGTACTATGTAATTAAATACTAAGTATAACTAATACTACTATAATTATATTGCATTCTTTTCACGGTACTGCATTCGATGGTTTATTCATTCATTCATTCCTTCATTTACCCATTTGATCATTCTTTTCTTGCATCACGCATGGTTGGTATAAAGGATATTTATATAAACTTTTGCTTGTGCAGGTCATGGATATCTCTGTTATCTCAGTTTCATCAAATTCGTCGGAAGAGAGTGTGGGTACATCTACTGGACGAGTTATCTTGTTTGGTACTATCTCTACCACTATTCCTGACACTACACCTTCTATGACCCCACCTACTACTCATATTGATACCGCATTGACACCCGCATCACTAGATTATACACATGCATCACCTGATTACTCACCCGCATGTGATACAGAGTCTGATCCATCTAAGGATCCGTCATCAGATCATATACCACCACTACTAGCTATTTTACCATTCTTATCGTCGAATGATGATCCTTCAGAAAGTGACACACCTGATACACCACGATCACCCACCCATGGTACACCATTTACTAAGATGACCCTTTCTACTCAGAGTATACATGTAGCATTTGGTGCACTTTGTCGTCGAGTTATGATTCTTGCACCTGGGCAGCCTATTCCTTATGGTCGACCATATCGCTACCATCTTAATGGGCCGGTACACATGATGACTGCAAGGAAGAGGGTTGGACCATTACCTACTCATCGTCTTGCTGTGAGACATTCAGTTGACTACTTTTATTCAGACCATTTTGCTTCGGATGATTCTTTGAGAGATTCATCATCGAGTTCATCATCAGAGACTTCATCGGATCCTTCTTCAGATGACCTATATGATTCTTCATCTGATCATTCATTACCAGCACCATCATCGGGTATGAGACCTAGTCATCATTTATGTTCATTGGTACCGAGTATTCCTCGTTCATCTGCTGTTATTTCCGATAGACCATCTCATGATTCTTCTTTTACGAGTCCTTCTCGCAATAGGAGTAGATCCCCTGCTGCATCTATACCGGTATCTTCACCTATACCTGGAGCATTATCTTTTGCGCGTGCTGATCTTTTACCGTCACCTAAGAGGGTTAGGAGTTCTGAGTTTGCTACGGATTTAGAGGGTTGTTCGGAGGATAGTTTTGAGCCATATGCACCTAGAGAGGCTGGATTGGGATTTGACGTTGAGGATGAGAGTTCTGAGCCGTTTAAGTATAGAGGGACTGATTTAGGGATGGATGATGATGTTGAGAGGAGTGATGGGATTGATATTAACCCCGAGATTCAGGCAGAGATTAACGAGTGTATCGCTTATGCGGATGCTCTTAGAGTTAGAGGGATTGATGCTAGAGTTGTAGTTGAGGCTGTTGATCGAGAGGAGATCGAGACGGGTGCGAGAGGCCCAGTTGAGGTTAGAGTTGATAGAGTTACTCACCTAGTAATAGCTGATGATATCCCCGAGCCTGCTCAGGAGGAGGGAGCTGTAGAGGTCACATATGAGACATTAGGATATCTGGTTCAGAGGTTTCATGATCACACTGAGGAGATTCCGGTTCATCGTGTTCAGGCTATTGAGAGTGTCTAGAGGGATCAAGGACACAGGATCATAGCGACAGGACAACAGAGTGCTGAGATGTTGGAGAGGATCAGAGAGCTAGAGCGGGATAATATGAGACTTAGAGATATGATGGATGTTGAGAGTCAGAGAGTTACCCAGTCTCAGCAGAGAGAGTTGCGTGTTCAGAGGGAGATGAGACAGATTCGGCGTTTCAGATTTTATGATCGCATGAGGATTGCTAGGCTTGAGGCTTGTGCCAGGAGACACTTGGGCTACCGTTCTTAGATTGTTTCTTGATTATCCTAGTGTTGACCCGTAGCACCTAGTAGTAGCTAGTTATTTGGGATTTGAAAATCCTACATTTTGGAACCATGTTGTAACCATTAGTATTGATGATATGAAATCTAATGATTACTATTCTATGTTCGATATTCTTAACTAAATGATATTTTCTTTTGCTTGTTGCATATTGCATTATTACTAAATTGTGGCATTATCATGAAGTTATTATGATTTTGTATTTCCGTGTAATAAGACTTGTTATTTTATTCAAACCCCGTTAACAATCTCATATCACCGTGAAATTTCTTCATGTTGTGTATTGTTATGTTGTAGGATAATGCCTAACACACGATCTGGAGCATCAAGGACACGTGAAGGAGTTAACGAACAAATCGACCGCTGATTGGCAGGAGCGTTTGGAGCTCGTGACGCTGCCAGGCTCTTTGAACCCCTTATAGAAGACGGGGGTGAACAGGGTAAAGTAAATGGAAATTGAGGAAATGGAAATGAAGGAAATGGAAATAGAGGAAATGGAAATGGAGGAAATGGGAATGGAGGAGCGAATGGAAATGATAATGGGAATGGAGGGCCTGCAGAGAGTGGTCACAATAACAGACATCACTGAAGTTGCCACAGCCACTTAGCTTTAATGGGACGAATGAGTTGTTGGGTGTAACCTGCGTATGGTTCAAAGAAAGATGGAACGGTGTCCACATTAGCAACTATCCGGAGAAGTACCAAGTGAAGTATGCTACGTGTACGCTATTGAACAATGCTCTAACTTGGTGGAACTCCCATAAGAGAACAATTGGGATTGAGGCCGCCTATGTCATGAGTTGGACAGAACTTATGAAGTTGATGACAAAGGTGTACTGTCCAAGAAATGAGATACAAAAAATGGAGACCGAGTTGTAGAACTTGGCTGTGAAAGGAAATGACTTGACTGCTTATACCAGAAGATTTTAAGAATTAGTGCTATTGTGTACTAGAATGATCCTAAATGAGGAAGACAAAGTTGAGAGATTCGTTAGAGGTTTGCCTGACAATATTCAGGGGAATGTAATCGCTGCTGAACCACTAAACTTCAAGATGCAATTCGCATTACCAACAACTTAATGGATTAAAAGTTGAAGGGATATGCTAGAAGTGCTGAAAACAAGAGAAGGTTCGAGAACAACCCAAGAGACAATCGTGGGCAGCGACCAGTTTTCAAGCGGCAAAATGTTGAAGGCCAGAATGTGGCAAGATCTTACATGGCTGGGAACAATGAAAAGAAGGGGTATGTTGGATCTTTTCCCTACTACAACAAGTGCAAGTTGCACCATGTAGGGCCGTGTACTGTGAGATGTGGAAACTGTAAAAGAGTCGGTCATATGACTAGGGATTGTAAGGTCACAGTTACTCAAAATTCCCAGAGATCCCCAGTGGGGAATCGGCCAGGTATTGTTTGCTATGAGTGTGGAAGGCCGGGACATTTTAGGAAGGATTGTCCTAAGTTAAGGAATCAGAACCTTGGAAACCAGACTGGAAACAAGAATGGGAACAAGACTGGAAACCAGACTAGAGGCAATGAAGCTACAGCAAGGGCTTACATCATTGGAGGAGGAGGAGCAAACCCCAATTCCAACGTTGTCACGGGTACGTTCCTTCTCAATAACTGTTATGCTTCTATGTTATTCGATTTGGGTGCCGATAGGAGTTTTGTGTTGTCTACCTTTAATGCTTTGCTTGATGTTGCACTGTCCACTTCAGACACTAGTTATGTCGTAGAACTTGCCGATGGAAGAATTTCAGAAACAAATTTTATCCTTAGAGGTTGTACGTTAGGATTATTAGGTCATTCGTTCGACATAGATCTAATGCCCATAGAACTTGGTAGTTTCGACATCATCATCGGTATGGATTGGTTGGCAAAGTACCACGCGTTGATCGTTTGTGACGAGAAGGTCATCCGTATCCCTTATGGAGATGAAGTGTTGATAATCCAGGGTGATGATTGTGATGGTGAAAGTAAGTCGAAGCTGAATATCATATCGTGTATGAAGACCCAGAAGTATATACAGAAGGGATGTCAAGTTTATCTAGCGCAAGTTACATCCAAGAAGACTGAGGACAAGTCGGAGGAGAAGCGAGTTGAGGACGTGCCGATTGTACGGGAATTTCCGAAAGTCTTTCCAGAAGACTTGCCTGGGCTACCGCCTACTCGACAAGTTGAATTTCAAATCGACTTAGTCCCTGGTGTTGCACCTATAGTATGAGCCCCGTACCGATTAGCACCAGCCGAGATGCAAGACTTATCCACTCAGTTGCAAGAACTTTCTGATAGAGGATTTATAAGACCTATTTCCTCACCCTAGGGAGCTTCGGTTTTGTTTGTAAAAAAGAAAGATAGATATTTTTGGATGTGTATCAACTACCGTAAACTAAACAAACTTACTATGAAGAACCGATACCCACTTCCGAGAATCGACGACTTGTTTGATCAACTCCAAGGGTCAAGAGTCTACTCTAAGATCAATCTGAGATCTGGCTATCATCAACTCAGAGTTCGTGATGAAGACATTCTAAAGACATCATTTAGGACTCGCTATGGTCACTACGAGTTCTAAGTAATGCCGTTTGGCTTGACTAACACATCAGCAGTATTCATGGATTTAATGAATAGGGTGTGCAAACCGTATCTGGATAGATTCGTGATTGTATTCATCGATGATATTTTGATCTACTCCAAGGGCAGAAAGGAGCATGAAGGACACCTTAAGTTGATTTTAAAGTTACTTAAGGAGGAGGAAATGTACGCCAAATTTTCAAAATGCGAATTTTGGCTGTCAAATGTATAATTTCTCGGTCACGTGATTGATAGTGAAGGCATTCACGTTGATCCCGCTAAGATTAAGTCTATTAAGGGTTGGGCGTCACCCAAGACACCAACCGAGATTCGTCAATTTTTAGGTTTGGTCGGTTACTACTACCGACGATTTATTGAAGGATTCTTAAAAATCGCTAGGCCTATGACGAAGTTGACTCAAAAAGCGTAAAGTTTGATTGGGGAGAAAAGGCAGAGGCTGTGTTTTAGCTGTTGAAACAAATATTGTGTAGTGCGCTGATTTTAGCTTTACGCGAGGGAAGTGAGAACTTTGTGGTATACTGCGATGCTTCGCATAAAGGGTTGGACGCGGTTTTAATGCAAAAGGAGAAGGTCATAGCTTACGCATCCCGCCAACTCAAGGTTCATGAGAAGAACTATACTACACACGACCTAGAGCTTGGTGCAGTAGTGTTTGCCTTGAAGATGTGGAGACACTATTTGTACGGTACAAAGTGCGTCGTGTTCACTGATCATAAGAGTTCACAACACATTCTCGATCAGAAGGAGTTGAACATGAGACAACGACGATGGTTAGAGTTGTTGACCGACTATGACTATGAGATTTGATATCATCTAGGAAAGGCGAACGTGGTAGTTGATGCACTAAGTAGAAAGGAAAAAAAGCAAGCCGCTACGAGTTCGGGCCTTAGTTATGACTATTGGGTTAAATCTTCCTAAGCAGATTTTGAGTGCTCAATCGGAAGCCAGAAAAGAAGAGAACTTCATCAACGAAGATTTGCATGGCATGATTAACAAGCTAGAACCTCGTGCTGGCGGAATGTTATGTTTGAACAATCGAAGTTGGATTCTGCGTTTTGGTGATCTAAGGGCTTTGATTATGCATGAGTCTCATAAGTCAAAGTATTCCATCCATTCTAGATCGGATAAGATGTACCAAGACCTGAAGAAGCTGTACTGGTGGCCCAACATGAAAGCATAAATTGCCACCTATGTCAGTAAGTGCTTAACGTATGCCAAAGTTAAGGTGGATATCAGAAGCCGTCTGGTTTGTTGGTTCAACCAGAGATCCCACAATGAAAATAGGAGAACATAACGATGGACTTTGTGACTAAATTGCCAAAGACGATAACCGGTTAAGACACGATATGGGTAATCGTTAATCGTCTCACTAAGTCTGCTCATTTCTTACCTATGAGAGAAGATGACACGTTAGAGAAGTTGACGAGATAGTACTTGAAGGAAGTAGTCTCAAGGCATGGAGTGTTAGTTTCGATCATCTCTGATCGTGATGGGAAATTTACTTCACATTTTTGGAAGTCTCTAAATAAAGAATTAGGTACTCGATTGGATATGAGTACAGCTTATCACCCGCAGACCGATGGTCAAAGTGAGAGGACTGTTCAAACATTGAAGGACATGTTACGTACATGCGTAATCAACTTTGGAAAAGGTTGGGATAGACACTTACCGTTGGTGGAATTTTCATATAACAACAGTTACCATGCCAGCATTAAGGCTGCTCCATTTGAGGCGTTGTATGGGCGCAAGTGTCGATCACCTATCTGCTAGGCTGAAGTTGGAGATAGTCAGCTCACTGGCCCACAGATCATCCACGAGCGACTGAGAAGATCGTTCAAATTAAGAGTCGTATCCAAGCCGCCCATGATCATCAAAAGAGTTATGCTGACGTAAGACGGAAACCCCTCGAGTTCCAAGTAGGAGATAAGGTCATGTTGAAAGTATCGCCATGGAAATGGGTGATATGTTTTGGCAAACGGGGAAAGCTAAACCCTCGTTATATTGGACCTTTTTAGATCATTGCCAAAGTTGGAACTGTCGCCTATCGTCTTGAACTCCAGAGCAGTTGAGCAGAGTTCATAGTACATTTCACCTCTCGAATTTGAAGAAATGCTTAGCCGACGAGACTCTTGCTATACCATTAGATGAGATCCATATCGACGACAAACTGCATTTCATTAAAGAACTCATCGAAATCATGGACCGTGAGGTCAAGCGACTAAAGCAGAGCCGAATCCTAATCGTAAAAGTACGTTGGAACTAGAGGAGAGGTCCCGAGTTTACATGGGAACGTGAAGATCAAATGCAAAAGAAATACCCACACCTTTTTACCAATTCTGCACCCGTGGCAAAGCTCTTTTAATAGGGAAAGGATGTGACACCCTGCAAATTTCCGTTTAATATTTTAGCCGTTACCGGTCGATAATTTGAATTTTTAAAAGTTTCGTTTAACTTTTACGTTTAACCGAGATGTTTTCCTGCTTTTATCTGAGAATCGTCGCCAAGAGTGAACCGGGACATCTAAAGTTGTAGTATTTTGGAAATAGCCATGTTTTTATATTTCAAGGCAATTTTTAAAATTTTATAATTTTTTGTGATACCATTATTCGTTTTGTTACTTATGTGAATTGTGATTTATTTAAGATATGAGCATATACATGGAGGACTTGGAAATTAATTCATTATGTGCACTAGTCCCCTAGAATGTTGGAGACCATTTTAGACCCCCCTCCCCTTACTCATGTCCAAACAAAACACCCTTATGAACCTTGGATGCCAAATGCCAAATTTGAATTTCAAATCAAGGAGACAAGACTCCATCATTCTAGCTAACCATATGTCCTTGATCAAATGTGATTGGGAGATCATTTTGGTCCCCTCTTTCCCTTGTCCTATAACCCATGACACACACATGGAGTGTGTGTTTGTATGTGTAAAGTTTTGCCTTATAACTTGTCATACTCAAAATTTCTTTCCCATATCACTATTTTCACAAAACACAATACTCATTATCTTTTCTATCTTCTTGTGTTTGTTTGTCACAAAAATACCATACATACATAATTCATACTTTTCATTTTTGATCAATAACTTTTGAAGACTTGTTGAAGGTTTGATCATTTGTATTATTCGGGTATTAGTTAACCAACGTTTAGGTTTTTTTTAATCATTGTTCATCACCTAAACTACTTTTTCTTGTAAGTCTCTTAATTCTTGATTTACTTGTACTTTCATAAACATCTTGATGCATAAACATTTGTTGTACAACTCATTTTATAAAAACAAAGATTTTAAAACTACATAAACCTTAAAAGGTTATACGTATAGTTCGAAATATATGACAAGAAACATAAGGAAGTCATAGTTTTGTGATCGTAGTTATTTTTGTGTAATAAAAATAATACTATATAGCTTATTATTTTTGGCTTATTTAAATAAGCTTGTGGGAAAGCTTATTTGATCTTTTTGAGCTTATTTGGCATAAATATGGTACGACCTAAACTAGAAAACATAAAGAAATATTTGTTCGAGCTTATTACTTGTAACTTAAATTTATTATGCTTATTTCTAGCTTACTTTTGAAAGGATAAAGCATTAAGCTTATTTGCTTAACAAATTAAGCACTGAAATAAGACTTAAATAGGGCTAAATAGCCCTCGTCCTGCAAAAAAAAGCCCATGATACTGAGCTTATTATAAGCAAAAGGGTTCGGCTTTATTTGTTATGGCTTATTATGAGGCTTATGTAGCTTTTTGATAAACCTAGAACTCATTGATAACTTTTTTGCTTATGGGCTAAAAATAATGAGGCCCAAGATGGTTATTAATATTGTTACGACCCTATAAAGGTCAAATCCCATTGCTTAATAGCTCCGGTGAATTTTGGGGTAAGAGCTTTGAACTTATTGGAGAGACTATTGATAACTTATGACATGTTGATGTTTAATTCCGTATTGTTTGCTTAATTAGAACTTTAACGGTTTGGATCAACTAATTAGGGCTTATTGCTGGCCTAAATGCCAAATAAGGATTTTAAATCGACTCGTCGGAATTTGTTAAAAATGGAAAAGTGATCGTATTAATGTTTGTAAATTCGTAACTCGTAAATTGATAAGTGATTTGAAAGTGGTTTTATTAGAAGTCTAAGACTTTTGGGAAATGTGTGTGACACGATAAAGTCATGCCGAAATTTTATAAAAAAATTTATACTTAGAAAATACCAGAAAAATGTGAATATTAAAATGTCATGGACTAATTATCGGGGATGGGTAAAGTGCAGAGACTGCCAAAAAATTAAGTTTTCATAGTATGTTAATCAATAATATAATAGTATTTTTAATAATTAATATTAATATATTTTAAAATTTTTTTTAACTAAGACTTTTCATATCACTAAACGTTTTTACCATAAACAACGTTTTACCAAATAAATAATAACGTCATGAATAATTCATACACGTTATCGTTCCGAGTACTAACGGTAAACCCATATTTTTTAGGTCTACCCGTGTACCACCGTTCATTCCGAGTGATCATACTTTTTAATGTATACTCTTTACTCTACTATTTCAAGGTGAGTTCATAGCCCACTTTTAATGTTTTGATTAAAATGTTGTATACTTGGGTTGTGAAACTTTGCTTGCTTTTAAAATGGACACATGTTCCTATACGTTGAGAATTTCACCCGTTTACGTGTTGCCTAAGTTAGCGTTTAGACCACTATTGCCCGATTTTATATTGAACTGTTTAATCACCTTTAACCGATGGTTGGTTAAAGTGGGGTGCGAGTGAATAATAGATCTATTGGGACTAATTATCCCTATCCGGGTAAGAAGCACTTACTAGTTTGAGTTTGCCAAGAACTATCAGATATACGTCATGTCGAAACTAGTTAGGTGGTCTTTGGTCAGACACCTGAAGGGCAAGCCTTATATAGCAGTGTACATGCTATCTTCTAGTATTAGCTTCGGTGTCATAAGCTTAGTGCAACGTAAATGCCTCTTTATGATGTTGTTCTCTATAAACTGACGCATATGTTTTGATAATCTTGTGGTTCAACATTAATTACATTTGATTAAACATATGAATTCCACAACTTTATGTAACGTTTTAATGCATGTTTTTCTCGTGTGCTTAGCCATGGATGTCGGTGCTTGTTTATGTGAAGTCTAGTTGCCCGGACCGTTTACCAGAAATTATTTGTCTTTATATACCGTTATTGACTCAATTTAAGACATTCCGATTTGAACTTTTTGAATATTTTAAATTTGATCGATGTAAACTTATTAATATTTTAAATTTATGCAACGGTGTTTATTTTTAAAACGTACCCTTAGAGGCCGTTTCTTATGCTTTGTACTTGAGATGTTCAATAACGTCACGCCCCCAGACACTAAATCGGACGGGACCCTATTTGGGGGTGTGACAGATTGGTATCAAGAGCCAAAGTTATAGAGAACCAGGTAGTATAAACTAGGTCTGGTCTATAACCAGTATGTAAGTGATTATATGTGCCTTACGTGATTTTCTTATAACGTAATTTTTGTATAGTTCTATGTAATGTAAATACTATGTATAACTATTCAATACTATATTTTATGCATTCTTTGCACGGTACTGCATTGGATGGTTTTTTCATTCAGTTCTTTCTTTAATTTAACACATTTGATCATTCTTTCTCATGCTTCACGCATAGGTGGTATAATGGTTATTTATTATAATACTTTTGCTTGTTGCCGGTCATGGATATCTTTGTTATCTCAGTTTCATCAAATTCGTCGGAAGAGAGTGTGGGTACATCTACTGGACGAGTTATCTTGTTTGGTACTATCCCTACCACTATTCCTGACACTACACCTTCTATGACCCCACCTTCTACTCATATTGATACCGCATTGACACCCACATCACCCGATTATACACCCGCATCACCTGATTACTCACCCGCATTTGATATGAAGTTTGATCCATCTGAGGAATCTTCATCAGATTATATACCACCACTACCAGCTATTTCACCATTCTTATCGTTGACTGATGATTCTTCAGACAATGACACACCAGATACACCACCATCACCCACCCATGGTACAACATTTAATTAGATTACCTTTATACTCAGAATACACAATGTAGCATTGGTTCACTTTGCCGTCGAGTATGATTTCTTGCACTGGGCTGCCTATTCCTCATGGTAGACCGTACCACTTACCATCTAATGGGTGTTACACATGGATAACTACAGGCAGAGGGTTAGGACCATTACCTACTTATCGTCTTGTTGTAAGACATTCAGTTGAATACTTTTCTTAAAACCATTTTGCTTAAGATGATTCTTTGAGAGATTTCATATCGAGTTATCATTCGAGTTCATTCATCAGAGACTTATCGGATCCTCTTCAGATGGATCACTATATGATTCTTACATCTATGATCATTCATTACCATCACCTTCATCGTGTATGAGACCTAGTCATCATTTATGTTTTTGGTACCGGCTTTCCTTCGTTCATCTGCTGTTATTTCGATAGGGGTCATCTCATGATTTTATTCTACGATTCCTTTCGTAATAGGAGTAGATCCACACTGATGCATCTGTACCGTTATCTTCACCTATACCTGGAGCATTGTCTTATACGCGTGCTGATCTTTTACCATCACCTAAGAGGGTTAGGAGTTCTGAGTTTGCTACGGATTTAGAGGGTTGTTCGGAGGATAGTTTTGAGCCATATGTACCTAGAGAGGCTAGATTAGGAGTTGACTTTGAGGATGAGAGTTCTGAGCCGTCTAGGTCTAGAGGGACTGATTTAGGGATGGTTGTGATGTTGAGAGGAGTGATGATGATATTGACCTTCAGATTCAGGTAAAGATTAAAGAGTGTATCGCTTAAGGGATGCTCTTAGAGTTAGTGGGTTGTTGCTAAAGTTGTTGTTGAGGTTGTTGATCGAGAGAAAGATCAGGACGGGTGTGAGAGGCACGGTTGAGGTTAGATTGATTAGGAGTTACTCACCCAGTGAGAGCTGATGAATCATTAACCCCAAAGCCTGCTCAGAATGAGGGAACTGTAGAGGTCAACATATAAGACATTAAAGAGATTTGGTGCAGAGGTTTCAATGTCACACTAAGGAGATTCGGTTCATCATGTTAAGCTATTGAGAGTCTAGAGGGATCAAGGACACGGGTCATAGCGGACATGACAATAGAGTGTGAGATGTTTGGACGTAGAGATCAGAGAGCCTAAAGATGGTTTAATATGAGACTTAGAGGACTATAATGGATGTGCGAGTTAGAGAGTTAATACCCTTGTCTCAGCGTAGGGAGTTGCGTGTTCAGAGGGAGATAAGACAGATTCGGCATTTCAGATTTTATGATCGCATGAGGACTGCTAGGCTTATGGCTTGTACCAGGGCACTTGGGATACGTTCTTAGATTGTTTTCTTAATTATCCCAGTGTTGGACACCGTGACATAGTGAGCTAGTTATTAGGGATTTGTAAATCCTGTATTTTGGAACCATGTTGTAACCATTAGTATTGATGATATGAAATCTAATGTTACTATTCTATGTTCGATATTCTTAACCTAATGATATTATCTTTTACTTGTTGCACATATTGATTTTTACTAAACCCGTGGATTATTATTGAGTTATTATGATTTGTATTTCGTGTAATAAGACTTGTTATTTTTTTCGAACATCGTTAACAATCTGTATCACCATGAATTTTTTTATGTTTGTATTGTTATGTTGTATGACAATGCCTAACACACAATCTGAAGCATCTAGGGGACTCGTGAAGGAGTTAACGAACAAATCATCCGCCCGATGGCAGGAGCGTTGAGAGCTCGTGACAGCTTGCAGGACCTTGATACCTTATGGAAGCGGGGTAAACAGGGTAAAGTAATGGAAATGGAGGAAACTAAAAATGAGGAAATAGAAATAGCGGAAATGGAATAGAGAAATAGAATATAAAGGAAATGGAAATGAAGTAAATGGATTGGAGGAGCGAGGAAATGGGGGTGGGGATACATGAGAGGAAGAGGTAATGGCTATAACTTCGAAGGATTTATGCCTGTACGAGAGGTGCAAAATATCAAGACTTCATGAAGTGCCAGCTACTTAGCTTAATTGGTCGAAGGGTTGTTGGGTTAACTCGTTGGTTCGAGAAGATGGATACGGTGTCCCAATTAGAAAATTGTCGGAGAAGTTACAGTGAATGTATGCGAAATGTATGCCTTACTTAATAAATGATCTTTGGGACTAATTACTCTATATTCGGGTAGAAGCACTTACTAGTTTCGAGTTTGCCAAGAACTAATGAAAAACTATATGTCTGTCAAATAGTTAGGTGGTCTTTGGTCGGACACCTGAAGGGCAAGCATTATATAGCAGTGTACATGCTATCTTTTAGTATTAGCTTTGATGTCATGAGCTTAGTGCAACGTAAATGCCTCTTTATGTGAAGTTGTATCTCCTATAACTGTCACATACGTTTTGATAATCTTGTGGGCCACATTAATTATTATTGAATTAAAACTATGAATTCAGCAAATTTATGTTGACGTTTTTAAGCATGTTTTTTCAGGTTCTTTGCATGGATGTCGTTGGTTGAATGATCTGAAGTATTTTTGCCCGGACCGGTTTACCAAAATTTTATCTATGTCTTTAAATACGTGTGAACTCATTTAAGCTTCCCGCATTGTAACTTTTGAATCTTTTATTTAATCGTGTAAAACTTATTATTATTTTAAATTTATGCAACGGTGTTTATTTTCAAAACGTACCCATAGAGGTCGTTCTTTATGCTTTGTACTTGAGATATTGGATGACGTCACTCCTCCGGACGGGACCCTATTTGGGGGTGTGACATGAACTAGCTCTTTGTTTGAACTCCTGGTCATGCACTACCTAAAACAAAGGTTAAATATCAGTAGGATAGGCTCCGAAGAAAGAAAATACAGAAAACTAAATACTAAAACGATATACGAAAAAATTAAATATGTTGTTGTATCAGACAATCGATACGCCGTATCCAGTAATCTGAATACACCGTATTGATGTTATGTCAAATACGCTGTATAGGTTTTAAAAGTGGATACGTCGTATTCAAAGGGATGAATGCGCCGTATCGGGTATTCGAACAGAAGGTAAACAACAGGAATCAAAAATATAGAAAAACAAGAAATATACAAAAACACTAAATAACTAAAATACCAAATTAATAAAAACTAAACTAAAGGTAGAACCAGGATTTTATTTGTAATCCTATTGATCTGGATATATAGATAAGTTGTACATATAGTATCTATCCCGGACTCTAGCCTACAACCCAAATAACAATTAAGTTACAACGCTTTATTTGTAATCCTAGATCCAGTTGAATGATAGATGAAAACATAATCAAGACATAAACGGGTATGAAGTGATAAACCTATTATATGCAATGATAGATAAAACAATCGATTAAAACAAATCAAAACATCAAATTTCATAAAACTTGGCTAATACCAATTTGTTTTAGCCCATTAATATTTGTATCAATACACGTATCATATTCAAGTACGATTTAAGTAGAATTATAAGGAACGCTTCGCTTTATCCGAATGATTATACGGAGTATAATTGTATTACAAGAGTTTTCCTATGGAATTGATTGCACTTGCAGACACCTTCTTGTCTTTAGATCGTTTGAGGAATTCGTACTTGGTGGTTAAATGCTTCTCTCCTCTTGACACACCGAAAAACGAATGCTAGGTTTTCTATTTATAAGTCTGAAATCAAGACATACGCTGTATTAGAGGGGTCCGATACGGCGTATGGAGGTCTTTTGGATACGTTAGTATCGAGTTAAAGTGGCACTTGTTTTGAGTGTTGACCAAAGTATTTATTCGAAGTACTATGCTGATGTGGATAAGGTGTATTCCTCAAAGTCAGGCAATGGTATTGAATTCGTCTAAGTCTTAGGATATGGAGTATTTGTCTAGAATGATATGTCGTATTCTTCATATTTAGTATACTTTCTCGAACTTCTTCATTTATGCTCCAAAACACGTTCTTTTCTCTATCTTTCGCTAATTGCTCGTATAAGCAAATTAAGTATCAAATCCATATAAAAAAATATAAACAAAAAAGTTTAGATATGATAAATGTTGCTAATAATTTGACGGTTTTTGATGTCATCAGCATCATTCACATAATTTGCATCCTACTTGAATAACATGGACACTTTCTTTAAGCTTCCTCATATCCCGTCTGAGGATTTCAAGCTTGTTTGTGATGGCGGCTATCCCATCTAAACTACTGCTATTCATTCTCCTAGTAGTTTTCCCGTCATGCCAATTTTATAAGTGGTCAGTCATGTCTTGAATCGACTCAAGAGCTCGGGTTGGTGCCATTCTAAGGGATCAACCCGTTGAGAACTCTAACATTTGACGGGTCGGGATATCCAAAACTTTTATTGAGATGTTGGGACTTCTTTTGCTATTTATAATCATGTCGAGGGCGTTTGAAAGGAAGGTCATTGACACCTTTCCCACGGCATAGTAAAATGTCCTCGTCATTCCTCTGGCTTAAAGTTATTGGATTTCCTCTTACGGCTTGGGCCGGTTCTTGAAGGTGGACAATACTTTGAATGAATGCACTTCTCGAGAAGGGCCCATGTGTCAATCGAGCATGTTGGTAACTATCTTTCCATCTCTTTTGCCGTCTACGTGAGTTTTATAGGAAACACTCGAAGCATGATTACGTTATGATTGACTCCCGTGATGCTGAAAAGATCTATTATCTCTAATACCTTTTGCGTGTGCTTATAAGCTTCATCCTCATGGTTTCTAACAAATGTGTTATCCCCCAACCTCTTCATGAATTGGCCTTTGATCTCAAAATTTACATTATTCGTACAATATTTGAGGTTCTACACAACTCCCGGTCCATGATTCCTTTGGGTCAATGCCATGTATTGATCCAACGTGAGTGTATTAATATCCATTTATCCCATTTCTTCAAATTCGATGTCTGAAGTCTCGAATTCGTAAAATGAGTAGATGTTGTGGACGGAAGAAGGTGTAAGATTCATTCTTGTATGAAACTGTCTTTCGAGATTGGAAAATGGATTGACTAATTTGGAATTTGACCTCCTAGTCACGCACTTGATAATCACAACAAAAAGTTCAGTAGATTAAAGCAATAAAAGAAAAAACAAAAAATAACAAGACAATAAAATGCCGGAAAATTTAAGAACAAAATAATTGCAAAAACTCATAATTTAAAACGAGTTTAGAACTCCCGTCACCGGCGCAAATATAGATGAGTTTGGTTCTAGTCTTAAAATTTATAAAGGTCTCTTATTCATAAGATCTACAATGCACTAACTGGAAATGTATTCGGTCGTGTGTTATGTAGGATTTGGGTAAATCCGAGGTCATTCTAATAGCTAAAGGGAGGTCTATACTGAGTTTACAACAATGGTCGTCACGTTTTTAGATTTTAGATTTAAAATAATAAAATGCATTAAAAACAAATAATGGAAATGTTATGGTTTACTAATAAGGGGGAAAAATGTGCTAACATAGTTAATCCTTTACTAATGTTATGATTCCTTCTCCTAGTGCAATGTCTAATTCTCGTTTTATATAGTATTCTATTATCATTAGGTCTGATTGGTAATCGAAACCTAACTAATAATTTCTATGATCTCATTCTCAGCCTTGTTGTTCATGGAAACGGGAATCTAGTTCTAGTCATTAGTTATCAATATCCTATAGACTTATCTTAATGTCGACAATCCTATTTCTCGACAATTAACCCCCCTTAGGTGCTAACTAATCAAGAGTAACTTAATAATCGAAATGGATGCCATCATATCTCGAGTAACTTAATAAACTAGCTTTCAAATGTTCACTCCTACTCACTATCTAGTAAGCTCAATACCAGCTTCAACACTACAAAAACGCGAGGATCAATCAATAAACACATAAGATATCCATACAAAACAATAATCAAACTAAAGAAACAAAATCAAAACATCAATAAATTTATAACTAGAATAACACTTAAAGTTTCTTGCCGATCATATTGTAAAGTACAACAAAAATAATGCATAAAACAAAGAACCAATTAAACATTATGCTTGATACAAATTACTTGATGTCAATCTAATTATGATAATGATTAAGTATGAATTCTCCCTTGAAAAGCTTTTGAAGACTGTTGGAAAATGCCTTGGAGTGGTTCCCTAGTCGTCCTCTATGAGTTGTGTGGAGTGGAATGACGAAAATAACATAATTAGGCTTGTATATTATAGGCTTTACTTTGTTACGCATAACCTTAAGTAAGAGTTATGGCCGTTATTCCCTTTAAGCATTGGAATTTCCAATAGTATTAATTTGTTACGACGTATATGTGTAGACTACGCCGTAACAAACCTTCGGTCAAATCGATTTATGTGTCTTCATTTATTTATGGTATAAGCGAGACGGAGCTTGTTAGGGCTATTATCTCTTAGATCTCGGAATATACTTTCTATAATCTTTATGTTAGTTACGGCGATACCATTATGGGGTTGTTATCGCCATATAATGGTGCAGTGCATTGACTTGTGTTGTCAGCATGAAAAAAGGTTACATTTGGTATAACAACTCACCTATGCCATAATTAGGCCTTGGTCATGTTTTCTTTAATTTCCTTAAGTTTCTCTTTAATCCGCGTCAATTTCGTTCCAATGCTCAAATATTCTCTATTAATCAAATAGGAAGCAAATAAGTGCATATTCATGCAAAAAAAATAACAATTGTAAGCATATAACAAGGGAAAATGATATCAAAATATTGTTGTTATTTGATGTTATCAATAGGCCGAAACAAGGGAATGGTAAAAACCATTTCAAGACTGGCACGATAGATATGTGCTAATGCGAGGAACTACCGGCCCAGGGACTCTGATCTCGGTTTTGGCATTTTTATAAATACCGTTTTGACTACCAAATGCATTCACTTTTGATCCTTTTCCATAATTCTAACACCCATTGTGTTATAAGGTTAGTCAACTCAAATAGCCATTTGATAAAAATGTTCGTGAAGTGTATATCCATTATTAGAGAGAAAGAGAAAAACTAATGTACAATACATGTTGGATAAATTTACCTCATTAAATGTATAATTCAAATTCAAAAACTAGTTGTTAGAGGTTGAGTGTGAAGTAGGTCAAGTTGGTTGGCAAAAAGAATATTCTTGGAATATCTTTTGAGAGGAAAAGAGAATATATTTTATTTCAATATTCAAATTTTGTATGAGAGGAATAGTTTGTGAGAAGCTTGGTTAGAAATAACATGGTTTGGTTAAAAGAAGGTGTGAGTTGGCCAAAGATAATATTCTAAGGAATTATGTCAACTTGAAGTGAAAGTGTGAAGTTAAGAGATAAGGAAAATTTGAATTCAAATTACAATTTTTTTTGTTAAGTGAGTGAGTGAACCACTAGGTGAGTTGAGTTAATGGAGGTTGTAAAGTGAGTGAATGTAATGTTTAGAGGCATATGTTGGATGTGGGGGCAAGCTTGATATTTTATTATGTTTGAAATGTGTTGTTAAGGGTTGTGAGAGGATGAAGTGTAAAGGTAGTAATGAGTGCAAGAGATGTGAGTTGGCATAATTCAAATTTGAATTCTCAAGCTTGTGTGGGAGGAGAAGAAGTGTGTAGAGGAATAATGATGAAGTGAGGATATTATCAAAGTTGTGAAGTGTAATGTGTTAGAAAGTGTAAGTGATATATTGCCTAGAGAAAGAATGAGACAATATATGACTGGGGAATGTTTATAGAAAAGTGGGATAGAATGTTTGTAGATTGTGTAGAATAGAATGTGGGGGTAAATTATTAAAATGATTGGAAGAATGTTTGGTAGGAGGTGTGAAAGAATTAATATAGGATTGTGTAGAAATTTAAATTAATTCATTTGTTGAAATGTTGAAGACAACCAAATGTTAAGGGAATGTTAAATGAGTATATGGAGTTAATGTGGCGTGTGAAAGGAATGTTGGAGGTAAAAGATTATCCAAATGGGAGAATGTAAAAACGTTTAAGTTGGGAAGTGTTAAACACAAAGGACAATCAACTTCCAAATACACAAACTTAATTAGTCAGTATGACTTAATCCATGATTTAACCAACAATTAACATGATCACTAATAATCTTGATGCAAACAAGCTAAGTACCATGCATCTCAAGTAAAGCACTTCCCATAAAGGGAAATGATGCATTTACGCAAAGTGACCTTTGACTTAGTTTGACAAATAAAGGAGTAAAACCCGTTCGTGACTAGAGGAGACGTAATCACGGATTATGGTCATATGAATACTTTCGTTTGATGGTATGTTGAAAGTATGAATGTCCTAGGTTTAGAAAAGCTTTGGCTAGAGGCGTTTGATAAAGATATTGAGTTGGCATTTCGTTTAGAAACGAGAGGTTTTGTTTTTGCTTCCCTCTAAGTCTAAACCTCGTTTCGAGTGTTTCTAATAACTCAATTGTCATACTTATAAGTGTATTGAAAGATACACATGTGTTGGGCAAGAGAAAAGCTGACAAACAAAAATGCGCTAATTTTGATCAAAAGCCTGGCGCGCTGGTCACGTGTGGGCTCGTCACCAGCGCGCTAGAACGACTGTTTTGGTTTTGCTATCGTTTGTTATTTTATGTGTTGCGAACGTTTATTTGTCATTTTCAAAACATAAAGGAAATCCTGGTAAATGTTGCACCAACAAAAACAATTTACTGATTAATAACAAAAGAACAATATTTATTAGATAAAAAACATGCAACGAAAGACTTTATAAAATTAGTTTTACACATTAGTTTAATCCTTTTATATCCAAATACACAAACATTTAATTAAACATGTACAATAATGTAAATCACATACTTTATTACTGCTTAACAAAAACCACGATCAACGAATCCTTTCGGAGTACACTAGCATGCGTCCAAGATCACCCGAGAAACAACAAACACTATCTAAAGTAGAACATGCCAAATTAAATATTCACATTAACGCTTAAACGACCACATATAGCTTCTATGCTTAGAACCACAATCAAGCACGTGTATCTTATACTGATACACGAACACACAATGTGTTCGTGTTCTTCCCTTGTGTTGCCGACGACCGACGAAACAAAAAGGGGGAGTGGGAGGTTCTTAGGGCTCTTGATAATTTAATGAATTCTTAATCTAAAAACGCTTTCAGATTTATATATATATAGTGGTGTAATCCTTATCTAATAAGGAAACACAATTATAGTATAAATATAGCTCGTATATTATTCTAATAATCTTTTTCATATTTAAAATATATTTAACATATCAAATAAGATAAAGATAATATTTATAAACCAAACGAAGTCAACCAAACGTTCGGCCGGTCCAAGGTCTAACAAGCCCAAACCTGGCTTTTGGCTCAACCCACTTTATTTAATTGGTTAATTACTTGTATTCTTCATTAAGCCCAATAATTAAACTATATAATTTAACGTACTTAATTGAGTTGACGTGAGTTGAGGCGTGAAAAGGCGTAAGGCGTGGTGAGTTTTTTTGAAGTGTTTTAAGAATTTTCTAATATTTGAGATTTGGACTTGGATTTACTAATATTTTGGATTGAGGCTTTAATTTTATAATATTTACCATTCATATAATTATAAAATATAATATAAATTTATAAATCTATAAATATTTTTTGCCGCATTAAGTCACGCCTTAAAAACGTTATGTCGCCACGCCTCACGCTAAAGCTTGAGACTTAGCTATGCCGCCACGCCACGCCTCACGTTATTTATAACCTTGATTTTAGGTATCTCGTTTTATATGTGTGTGACTCTTAAGTCTCGTAAAAAGTAATTAATATAAATGTGTATGTTTCTTCATGCACACACAATGCCAACACTCATACCATATAAAATTAATTAAACGAACCCAAAACCGCAAACCCAAAAACAAACATAAGCCTAAAAATGACATACAAAATTATAACATGCAGCAACACAACACAAAAAAGGGTACAAATGAACATCAAACACCAAACTGGTATTAACTAAAAAATGACTTGAGAATTCCACGTGGATATGTCGAAATGGTATTAACTACGGACCCCATCACATTAATCAAAGAAAACAAATTGCTGAAAGAAAAAGCTCATTTTCCAATTTCCAAACAAGAAGTAATTGTTGACCAGACCCAAACTTATTTTCCCATTAACCCGACCCGACCCACTCAAAACCACATATAACAGACACAACCTCTATAAATAAAATCCAAAACAAAACACCAACTTTAAATAACACACACCAAAATCTTTAAAAAACAACCTTAATCCTTACCTTACAAATAAAATAATATGGAAACAATATGGCCGGAAAACCAAAACCAAAATTTTCAACTACCAGAGAGTCCACGTAAGCCAATGGAGTTTTTATCAAGGTCATGGAGTGCAGCTGCTTTGCAAGTCTCTAAAACATTGCATTCTCCATTGTCACCTTTGGTTCCTAAAAGTGGTCTGCCGGCTGCTAATGACGGCGCCGCCATGGCTGATATGAACCGTTTTTCTGGTGTTGATGCGGCTGCTGATGATGGGAATTTGTTGGCGGGAAATACTTTTTCTTTTGCTTCGTCTGCTACTTCTCAGCTTGTGCTTGAACGGATCATGTCTCAATCTGTGAGTCCTTTTTTTTAAGTAATATAAAATTAATATTAATGTTGTAATTGTCTTAGTTTAGAGGTTTTTTATTCTTTAATTGAAGTGGCAAGTTTTTTTTTAAGTTTATTTAGGTGACTTATTGAGTTTTTCGGATTAAACATTGTTCCTTTAGGAGGTTTGGCTTGTTTAATTGCAAAGGCTACAACTGATGAATCTAACAAATGGCATAGGAGGTGGGGTCATGTTAATTTCAAAAATCTAAACAGACTTGTGAAGGGAAACCTTGTCAGAGGTTTACCTACAAAGCTTTTTCTAAATAACACACACCAAAATCTTTTAAAAAAAAACAACCTTAATCCTTACCTTAAAAAAAATAATATGGAAACACTATGGCCGGAAAACCAAAACCAAAATTTTCAACTACCAGAGAGTCCACGTAAGCCAATGGAGTTTTTATCAAGGTCATGGAGTGCAGCTGCACTTCAAGTGTCTAAAACATTGCATTCTCCATTGTCACCTTTGGTTCCTAAAAGTGGTCTGCCGGCTGCTAATGACGGCGCCGCCATGGGTGATTTGAACCGTTTTTCAGGTGTTGAGGCGGCTGCTGATGATGGGAATTTGTTAGCGGGAAATACTTTTTCTTTTGCTTCGTCTGCTACTTCTCAGCTTATGCTTAAACGGATCATGTCTCAATCTGATATATTGCCGTTAGCATCAGGAAGGCTGTCACATAGTAGTGGACCATTAAATGCAACCTCGTTAATGGAAGATACAGACACACCACCAATCTCACCCTCCGATGACTACGAAGATGTTGTTAAGTATCTTCGAGCAAACAACACACTACAACCCCTATTCGCCAATGCCCGTGGCGGTTGTGGCGCAGGTGGCAGCAGCACGCCAGCTGGCAAAACAGTTGGAAGGTGGTTAAGAGAAAGCACGGAACAAGGAAAAAGATGAAGTCAAGAAAAAGAAGATTCAAACAAGATACTTCTCAAGATGATCCATCTGACATTGAGAAAGAAAATGATGAGCTGAGATTGTGCTTGACAATAGCTCCAGATGAGGACAAGGAAGTAGATTATGAAATACTTGACAAGAAGTATCCAATCATTGACTGGAAGACTGAGAATCTTGGTACTAAACCACAGTTTGATGAATCTAAAAGATCAGAAGAGATTAATATGAATGTGGTAACAAGAAGTAATGGTCAAAAGAGAAGCTTCAGCACATTGATAAGAGTGCTTTCAGTGTTTGACAGAGAAGACTTAGATGCTGTATATAAACTTGTGATGGACATATATCAAGATAAGATTCCTGAAGGTTTTGATAAAGTTCTTTGGGGAGATTTGATAGTTATGTTCAATCCAGATGAACAAGATGAGTTTTGGAACTCACAGCATGAATGGAAAGTAGTCAGTTGGAAGCTGCATAGTTCTTCAGGGGTACACACTTTGATGACTGATGAAGGATTAGTCGTTCACATGCTAATAGAGAAGAAGTATCCTTTGAAAAAGGAAATACTGATGCAAATGCTAAAGCTAAAATTGGAGTCTGAAGAAGAAAGTACTATGGCATTGGAATTGATACGATTTATCAAGAAGGTACTTGCTGATTTAGAATCTAAAGAATAAGACTGATGGAAGTAATTAGAACCGAACCGAACGAAAACCCGATTTTTTTTATAATATATATATTTTTTATGTACTTCATTGTATAAAAAAATACCATTAAAATTTTATCCAAATATAAAAAAACACTTTTTATGATTGAAATAATATATTTTTTTCTAAATATCTATGTAACTTTTTTTTAATTTCAGTTTTCGGTTCGATTCCGTTTTTGAGTTGACCTGATGGGAAATTTTGGTTTTCGGTTTTTGGTTCGGTTCGGTTAAAAAGCAGTATTGCTTTGGACTACGTGATTTCAATAAAAAAAACCTCACCACACTCGAGGTAAAAAAAAAATTTTTTTTTACAAAACGCACCTTCAAGTATGCGAAAAGTTATTAAAATGACATTTAACTTTTACCTATTTACGATTTTTTTATATAATAAATTTATTTATCAAATATGAAATGTATATCTATCGATTTCTGTAAAAAAATTAGAAACAATTAACACAAATAACTCATAGAGTTATCGGTCGGTTGCACAATTAATCTCCCGCGCTCTGCGACGAAGCGCAAGTTACAAACCTCGTTCCACAAATAATTGAGAATAAAAAAAATAGG
This sequence comes from Tanacetum coccineum, assembly GCA_026074375.1. NCBI lineage: Eukaryota > Viridiplantae > Streptophyta > Magnoliopsida > Asterales > Asteraceae > Tanacetum > Tanacetum coccineum. The sequence continues at coordinate 16,739 of BQNB010035238.1, read as the reverse complement.
AACCATCATATTCCACAAACAATTTAGTTTTCAAGTAAGACTAATGTGTCGTGTTGTATAGTCACTACTAGTATTAAAATCAATTTCAGAACAAATGAGTAAATTAAGAATCCATATTGTATTATAAATGCTGTTGTACATGTATATATACAAGTGATAGCTTTTTGTTAAAAAAATTATATTTTTAATATTAAAATTTATAAAAGTCAAATGATAGCTTTTTGTTTTTTTTAAGATTTGAAGTGCACAACTTTACATGTAAAAAAAGATTTGACCAGTGTTTATCTAGTGTTTTTGGTCTCTATTTAGTATGACCCCTTTAAAATGCTTACTTAAAATAGTGATAATTTTGGTATTTATTTTGTTCTTGGAAGTTATTTGAAGTAAAGTATCCTTAGTGTTTGGTACATGTTTCTTAACTGAATGAAATGTATTTATAGTGATTTATCACAGCTATTTGTGTTTATTTATTGCATAGGTTAAATACAGGTATATCGCCGTAGCATCAGGGAGGCGTCACATAGTAGTGGACATATGCAACGTCGTTAACGGAAGTTACAGACACACCACCAATCTCACTCGATGACTACGAAGATGTTGTTAGGTATATCCCTTTTTTCTTCTTGTACGGTTGGGGGTGTTATTTTCTCTTCATTTATATAAGCAAAATATGATTGTAAGGTATTGATTGAGCATATACGCGCAGGTACGGGTCTCTAAATTTTAAAAAAAAATTGAGTGCGTTGTACAAATCACATTTCATATTTGTAATGGCAAGCTTTGATTTTGGCATTTCCTTTATAAGTTTTATGGAAAACAATACACAAATATTAAAAAGATTAGGGGAGGTGCTGTAGTTGTATGATTTGGGACCTTTGTTTGTAAGAGGGTTTGCTCTTATGTCTTTATTCGAGGAGACCATGTTGTTTGTATTACTTTTGCTTTTTGACTTGGAATCCCATAATGACGTATTCTTAATGATTTGAAATAATTATCATCTCATCACTTTTTCGATTCTTAATTATTTAGCCTATATCTAGTGACCGTGAGAGTGGCGCCGTATGACATCAGCCAATTTTATTTCGTTTTAAGTTGACATGCCCTTTGCTTGAGTACCAATCATCATATTCTTTTCTTTCATTTTGGCTTCATTGAGCCATTGTATTTTACTAACGTTCATTTAATGGTACTTATTAGTCTAATTTACCTGGTAAGTTCATAATATTGGAGCTGTATTATGTTCAGACATTGGACAACATAGTTTTTTTTAAGAAAGATAGAATCCGGTTAAAAATTGTCAATACGACAATATCGAAGTACAACGCGATAAAGACTGAAAAATGAACCGAGTTATGGTTGGGTCTAAACATGTTTTGGGTAGTATGCGGGTCTAATCTGTTTATTAAACATGCCCCATTTTGGTTGGGGTTGAAGATAGTCAACGACTCAACAAGATTCGGACATGAAACCTTTTGCTTTTGTGTTGCGTTAGCATACATTATATGAAAATGTATAAACTAAAACCGTGTTGCGACCAAGTGTGCCTACACGAGAAAACATTCTTCATCTTCGGCTACACATTTTGTTTTCAGGATTAATTTAGATTGTTTACCATTACTAATATGAAGATTAGTTGGAGCAGTAGTTTTTTCACGTAAAAGATAAAAAAAAAAAAAAGTATTGTGCATAGTTCACTTAAGAAGCAAAGAATCTGTTGTAGCAGTACTTTTGTTTAGACTTTGGATCCTTCCCCAATAGGACTAGACATATTTTTGTATAAAAGTTTAATGCACAAGGTACAAAGCCATTTTAATCAGGAATATAGTAAAGTTTTGAAAATCAAAATCAGTAGGTAACTTTTTTTTAACGTTTGCTCTTTTTCACTTAAATTTTTTTTCTTATCTTAGACAATGTGCAAAGAGTCTTTAATTCATCATTCAAATTTATTCAGTAAAGTGGTAAAGTTTTGATAACCTTCTTTTGATTATTAAATAAGAAAAATAAATGAAGATATTTCAAGATCTTTGTAAATAAAGATTTGAAAAGACATAGAACTGTGAGGGTCAAGTTTGGACTTTAAAGAGTGTTTCTTTTTGTGTTGTTACCTTTCATTTACTATCTAGGTTTTTACTTGCTCTATTATCATAAATGCAAATATTTTATTACATCTATGTCTGAATGATAGGATTACATCTAGGCCAACATTAAATTCCAGATGAAAAGTAACATAACTGGTTTTTAGAAATTTTAAACAAATATAATTTGTAAGGAAAAAAGTGTATTTTGCAATTTTCTTTAGACATTCTTGAAGCATCAAGTGCAAGTTTTTTTTGCATCAACTTATTGAGCGTTGATCATTTTTCTAGTACTTTTTTTTATTTGATTAATTTACGAATAACAATATTCGAAAACCATCAAAATGCAACGGCGGGTATCATGTAATCAAAATTTTAGGGTCACAGGTTAACTTGAACAAAAAATAACTTGTACTGTATCTTTCTATCATTTTTTCAATATTTGAAAAAAAAAAATCCCCCCAGTTTTTTTATTCTCGATTTGTACCAACTTATTTTTTTTGGGATGGTAGACTTGTTTTTTTTCTAATAAGTGTCAGCCTGAAGTCATGTTCTTACAGTTGAACTCTATTTGTGGGTTCCTCCACTCAGTCTGCTACTGATATTGTCCTCTTTCTGTCCAACAGTTCTGCAAGTTATTGATGTGGTCCTTCACAAGTTATAAACTACAGTCCAAAATGTGTTTTAAATGTACCCTTTACTAGGTAAATAAGTTAATGATGTGTTTCATACTTTGTACCAACCTTCTAAAACTGACATTATTGTTACACTTGTTTACCAGTCTTCTACTAGATAAGGTTGAATTGTACATGTCATGAAGACATTGAGACAATATTCGTATATAAACACATTGGAAGAGCAATATTGTTTGGTACTCATATTCTTATATCTGCGGTGCTTGTACAGTGGGGTTTCGCAACGTTACATATACAAGATCAATATTTCATAGCACACAGGAGTTGTTATACGCTTATGATACTCGTAGTCAATATTGTTAACATTTGTATGAGTAGCTAGTAGGTAAAACTGGATCCACAACCCCTTAAATACATTGCAACAATATTCGATATATAAACGCTTTGGAAGAGCAATTATTCGCTATATAAATGTTATTTATTTTAAACGCATTAACTATAAATGCAGACGTCTTTAAATTAAGTTTACAAAACTTTAGAAATGTATTTTGAGGTTATAAAGTACGAGTAGTTAGTTTGACTATTGAAAGTCGATTATTGACTTTTTTGGTCAAACAAACAAATTTGTATGCATACTGATGTGGTTTTGCATTGTATTGCAGTATCTTCGAGCAAACAACACACTACAACCCCTATTCGCCAATGCCCGTGGTGGTTATGGAGCAGGTGGCAGCAGCACGCCAGCTGGCAAAACAGTTGGAAGGTGGTTAAAAGAAAGAAGAGAGAAGAAAAAAGAAGAGACAAGAGCCCACAATGCCCAGCTTCATGCAGCGGTCTCTGTTGCTGGTGTAGCAGCAGCTGTAGCTACCATCGCAGCTGCCACTGCAGCCGCATCAGCTTCCAGAAAAGACGAGCAAATGGCCAAAACAGACATGGCTGTTGCCTCAGCTGCCACCTTGGTTGCGGCCCAGTGTGTCGAGGCTGCAGAGGCTATGGGAGCTGAACGCGAACATCTCATTGCTGCTGTTAATTCTGCTGTTAACGTCAAGTCCCATGGCGATATACTAACTCTCACTGCTGCTGCTGCAACCGGTAAACTTTGTTTTTCTTCAATTTTTTTGTAATTATTTATATATCGGCCACGTGTACATTGAAACACATAAAAGGTGAGTTTGTAATCTGGCTAATTCGTTAAGGATTCGTGTTTGATAGCTTTACGTGGAGCTGCGACTTTAAAGGCAAGGGCCTTAAAAAAGATAGTATTGGAAGATTGCAGCGGTTTACAGTGATAGGGGGAGTCAAAGTAAACAAAAACAATGGAAAGAGCAGCGGTTACCGCGAGGATCTTCTCCCTGAAGAAAACTTTACTTGGAAGTGTATCAAAGAACTTAGCTGCTCCGTGGTAGCGGCTTCTCAAGACACCGTATGGTACATATCTACTTATTCTCACTTTAACGACTTTCCACACAAATATTCATAATAAATTCTATACAATGAGGATCTCATTGTAGGTGATCTACACTGGAAGATGTATATGTTTACATCACCGGACGGGGCAAGTGTTCGGCTAAAGATGAAAAGCAAACACGTTGGCTCTACAATCACGAAAAAGAAGAAAAGTAAGTGGTTTAGTTACAACTAATTTAATGTGTCAATAAGTCAGATTTGGTTTGCACCTATTAACCACTTGAATATTTTCAGATGTCGTTTTGGAGGTTATAAAAAATATCCAGGCTTGGCCAGGGAGGCATCTGTTTGATGGCGGTGAGCAAAGGCGGTACTTTGGACTAAGGACAAGTATTCGTGGAGTGGTGGAGTTTGAGTGTCGGAGTCAAAGAGAATACGATATGTGGACTCAGGGTGTGTCACGACTTTTGTCGATTGTTGCTGAAAAGAAGCTTGCTCGACTACCATAAGATTTTAGAGAATGCTTTTGAATTTTGGGGGGATTAGTACTGTAAAGGACTGTGGGTGGTATGTTTTGTTGTTCGTATCACGGGGGTTAGACGGTTTTTAATTTATAGTTATAGGGTGTCGTTATGAATCTTTAAGGTAAAAAGCTCGGTTTGTATTAGTGTTATATGTGTATTTGTTACAATTTTCATTCGTTATTAATCATTTAGGAACTTTTTGGGTCTCCATATATCTGTGTATTCATTATGATTCCGCCATTCCTTGCGCCACAGTTGATAAGCTAATTTTGATATTGAGTCGTAAACATAAGGCAGTTGGCCAGTCAAATAAATTCATCTGTAAGCAGAGAGATTGTATAAACCCAAGCTCTGATGATGATTGGTGTTTCGTTCTACAATAATATCAAGCCATCACTTCAAAGTTGGTGTTCGTACTACCAATTAAAACAAGCCAACAGTTCATTACACTCACGTAAAGAATAAGAAAAGTTACCACAAAGAATATGCCATCTTTTTCCCAAACCTTTCCTAACAACAAAGCAATGCTAAAGATGAAAAGCAAACACGTTGGCTCTACAATCACGAAAAAGAAGAAAAGTAAGTGGTTTAGTTACAACTAATTTGATGTGTCAATAAGTCAGATTTGGTTTCCATCTATTAACTACTTGAATATTTTCAGATGTCGTTTTGGAGGTTATAAAGAATATCCAGGCTTGGCCAGGGAGGCATCTGTTTGATGGCGGTGAGCAAAGGCGCTACTTTGGACTAAGGACAAGTATTCGTGGAGTGGTGGAGTTTGAGTGTCGGAGTCAAAGAGAATACGACATGTGGACTCAAGGTGTGTCAAGACTTTTGTCGATTGTTGCTGAAAAGAAGCTTGCTCGACTACCATAAAATTTTAGAGAATGCTTTTGAATTTTGGGGGGGTTAGTACTGTAAAGGACTGTGGGTGGTCTGGTTTAGTGGTATCAACGGGTTAGAAGGTTTATAATTATAATTATAGGGGTGTGTTAAGAATTTTAATGGTAAAAGCTGGTTGGTATTAGTAGTTATTGTGAATCGTTACATTTTCATCAGCTGTTAATCCTTTTAGGCCTTTCTGTGTCTCCTTAAATTTGTGTATTCATATGTGATTCCGCAATTCCTTCACACAGGTCTTGACTAAGCTAATGAGTCGTAAACATTATTAAGTGCAGTTGGCCAGCGAAACAAATCATCTGTAAGCTAAAATATAGAGATTTTGCATCTCAAAGTGAGATTCCTAAAACCCAAGTCATCGGTTGGGTTTGGTTCGATTTAGACAGTTTGGGTGTGTTTTTCTCGGTTTTAGCTCGAACCGAACCGAAAAAAGACAAACCAAAACCGAAAACCGTAATATATCCAAACCAAAAGCCGAACCGAGTAAGGTGGTTTGGTTTCGGCAGGACCGGTTCAGTTTGGTTTTCGGTCGATTTTGTAGAAGTTAAAGGGCTAAAGCGTATATCTTCATCCTATATAACATGTTAAACATTCATTAAGGATCCGACCTAAAACCATGTTTCTTCAAAGGTTATTTTCCCTCCAAAAAAAACCACATTTCAAACATCATCAAAAACCATTCTTAACATTCACTAAATCAATACAGGCTCTAGCCATAATAACCGAAAACCCGCAAACCGTTACCACTTTAACCGTCACCCACGACGTCGAATGGACACCAAATTCGATTTCGTACTCCAAACTCTTATCCCAATGTTGCCAAACAAAGGCTTTAAATCCGGGTCAACAGATCCATACCCATTTGATCAAACTTGGAATTGAGAACGATACCAAGTGTAGGAATCATTTGGTCAATTTGTACGCCAAGTGTCGGGTTTTTGGGAGTGCGCGTAAGGTGCTTGATGAAAGTCCTGAACTGGATTTGGTTGGTTGGTCTGCTTTGATATCTGGGTATGCGCAGAATGGGTGTGGGGACGAGGCGATTATGGGGTTTAGGGAGATGCATGGGTTAGGGATTAAGTGTAATGAGTTTACGTTTCCTAGTGTGCTTAAGGCGTGTGCGATGAAGAAGGATATTGTTGGAGGGAAGGTGATACATGGGATTGTGGTGGTGACTGGTTTTGAGAAGGATGTTTTTGTGGCGAATACTTTGGTTGTGGTTTACGCGAAATGTGGTGAGTTTTTGGATTCGAGGAGGCTTTTTGATGAGATTAGGGATAGGAATATTGTTTCATGGAATGCGTTGTTTTCTTGTTATACACAAGGGCATTTTTTTAAGGAAGCGATTGGGTTGTTTCGTGATATGGTTGGGAGTGGGATTAGACCTGATGAGTTTAGTTTATCGACTATAATTAATGCTTGTACAGGTTTGTGTGATGCAAACCAAGGGAGGAAGATTCATGGGTCTTTGGTGAAACATGGGTACACTTCTGATCCATTCTCGTGTAATGCGCTTGTTGATATGTATTCGAAAGTTGGAAATTTCGAAGATGCTAAGGCGGTATTTGAGCACATTCCTAAGCCTGATATTGTTTCATGGAATGCTGTTATTGCTGGATGTGTTCTTCATGAAGACTACGATATGGCTCTAGAGTTGATGTTAAAGATGAGAAGATCGGGGATAACACCAAATATGTTTACGTTTTCTAGTGTTCTTAAAGCTTGCTCTGGATTAGGTCTTCAAGATTTAGGCCAACAGTTTCATTCTGTTTTGATAAAGTCAGACATAGAATTAGATCCATTTCTCTGCTGTGGGCTCATAGACATTTATTCTAAATGCGGTGAAATAGATGATGCTACAAGGGTATATGATATGATGCCAGAAAAAGAGTTGATTGCACTAAACGCTTTGTTATGCGGATACTCACACAACAACAACGATATTGAAGCTTTATCGCTTTTTGCAGAGAAACATAAGGATGGAATAGTGTTTAACGAGACCACTTTACTTGCAATCCTTAACTCTGCAGCTAGTTTGCAAGCTATTTATGTTGCTGAACAAGTTCATGGACTTTCTTTAAAAACCGGATTTCAGTCTGATCCTTTTGTGATAAATAGTCTTATTGATTCTTATGCTAAATGTGGTCATGTTGCAAAGGCGACACTGGTTTTTGACGAATCACCTGTTGCAGATTTGGCAACTTTTACATCTTTGATATCCGCTTATGCTCAATCAGGACAAGGCGAAGAAGCTATAAAACTCTACTTAAAAATGCAAGATTTGGATCTTAAACCAGATTCTTTTATATGCAGTTCTCTTATCAATACTGCGGCTAGTTTATCGGCATATGAACAAGGCAAGCAGATCCATGTTCATACCCTAAAATTTGGACTTTTGTCCGACGTTTTTACTGCCAATTCTTTAGTCAACATGTATGCTAGATGTGGAAATATAGATGATGCAAACCGTGCTTTTTCTGAAGTTCCTGAGAAGGGTATAGTGTCGTGGTCAGCAATGATTGGAGGACTTGCTCAACATGGGCATGGAAAAGAGGCCCTTTCTCTATTTGACAAGATGTTAAAAGAAGGTGTCACCCCGAATAATATAACTCTAGTTAGTGTCTTATGTGCATGTAACCATGCTGGGTTAGTGACACAAGCAAAAAAATACTTTGAATCAATGGAAGACTTGTTTGGAATTAAACCAACACAAGAGCATTATGCTTGCATGATTGATATTCTTGGTCGTGTTGGGAAATTAGATGAGGCGATGGATCTTGTTAATAGTATGCCATTTGAGGCAAATGCTTCTGTTTGGGGGGGACTTCTTGGTGCTGCAAAAACTCATAAAAACGTTGACCTTGGCGAAATAGCTGCCCAGAAACTGATGCTTCTTGAACCAGAAAAATCAGGAACCCATGTTATTCTTTCTAATATATACGCATCGGCTGGTTTATGGGAAAATGTTGTGGAAGTCAGAAGGTTAATGAAAGACAGTAAGGTGAAGAAGGAACCTGGGATTAGTTGGATTGAAGTCAAAGATAGCGTTTACAAATTCGTAGTTGGAGACAGAAGTCATTCTATGACAGACGAAATTTATGCAAAACTTGCTGAATTAATGGAGTTAGTTGGTAAAGAAGGGTATGTTCCTGTTTTAGAGATTGATGTACACAATGTGAAAAATAGCGAAAAGGAGCTTCTCTTATCATACCATAGTGAGAAACTCACAGTTGCTTTTGGGCTCATAGCCACGCCTCCAAGAGCTCCAATTAGGGTTCAAAAGAACCTTCGAGTCTGCATAGACTGCCATACTTTTTTGAAATATGTTAGTAAAGTTGTTGCGAGAGAAATAATTGTCAGAGACATCAAACGGTTCCACCATTTCAGAGACGGATCTTGTTCTTGTGGCGATTATTGGTAGAGCTTTTACAAGGTAAAATATTTCTTAAAGAAATGTATTGCCTTCATTTATGGTTAATTCTAGGTGTGAGTAGAAAAAGTTCCCTTGAAATTTTGTATTTTTACTTACCTTCAAAGGTGCATAATGATCAACATTAGCTTTATTTAATATCACAAGTTCACAACTGCCCAACTGCATGCAGCGGTCTCTGTTGCTGGTGTAGCAGCAGCTGTAGCTACCATCGCAGCAGCCGCATCAGCTTCCAGAAAAGACGAACAAATAGCCAAAACAGACATGGTTGTTGCCTCAGCTGCCACCTTGGTTGTGGCCCATTGTGTCGAGGCTGCAGAGGCTATGGGAGCTGAACGCGAACATCTCATTGCTGCTGTTAATTCTGCTGTTAACGTCAAGTCCCATGGCGATATACTTGGGGTGGCAATATTCGACACGACACGAGAAATGACACAAACTCGACACGAATTTAAACAGGTTTGGGTTGAGGATAAACGGGTTAGGGTCAAAAACATGTCAACATGTCAACATGTCTAACTCGTTTAATAGACGGGTCGTGTTTGGGTTGAGTAAGTATTAAACAGATCAACCGTGAACCCGTTTAAGTATATATAAGCCTGAGAAAATAAAATTTATAACTTAGATTTTATGTTAGATTTTAATTAAATGTATTTTGTTATGTACTTAATATGAGTGAATTACGATTATAACTCATATATCATTGAAATTGTCATATAGTTATTTGTATGTTACGTTTATCATTTTTTAAATCTTTATATTATTTTTGCATTTAAATTAGTTCAATCGACAAACCACCAACCTTATTCACCGCTTGACCTATTTAATTAAACAAGTTAAACGGGTCACAAACGGGTTACGCGTGTTATGCATGTCTGGGTTAGGATTGAGTTTCTTGACACGATTATTAAATGGGTCGTGTTTGGGTAAAAGTCATAATAACCCCGTCAACCCGCGAACCTGAACATATCAATCCAAACACGACTCGATTGCCACCCCTACGATATACTAACTCTCACTACTGCTGCTGCAGCTGGTAAACTTTGTTTCTCTTCAAAATTTTTTATAATTATTTATATATCGGTCACATCATTGAAACACCTGAAAGGTGAGTTTGTAATCTGGCTAATGCGTTAAGGACTCGTGTTTAATAGTTATGGAGCCGCGACTTTAAAGGCAAGGGCATTAAAAGGAGTCAAAGTAAACAAAAACAATGGAAAGAGCAGCAGTTACCGCAAGGAAAACTTTCTTGGAATGTGTAACCAAAAACTGCTTGTTCGAGGTAGCGAGCTTCTCAAACGCACCCGTAATGGTACAGACCAGACTTTATTCTCATTTAACATCTTCCACTCACAAACATTCAAAATAAATCTAACAATGGGGATCTCAATGTAGGTGATTTACACTGGAAGATTGTATCTGTTTATCCACCTGACGGTGAAGTGATGCTAAAGATGAAAAGCAAACACGTTGGCTCTACAATCACGAAAAAGAAGAAAAGTAAGTGGTTTAGTTACAACTAATTTAATGTCAATAAGTCATATTTGATTTGCATCTATTAACTAGAATATTTCAGATGTCGTTTTGGAGGTTATAAACAATATCCAGGCTTGGCCAGGGAGGCATCTGTTTGATGGCGGTGAGCAAAGGCGGTACTTTGGACTAAGGACAAGTATTCGTGGAGTGGTGGGAGTCAAAGAGAATACGATATGTGGACTCAGGGTGTGTCAAGACTTTTGTCGATTGTTGCTGAAAAGAAGCTTGCTCGACTACCATAAGATTTTAGAGAATGCTTTTGAATTTTGGGGGGATTAGTACTGTAAAGCACGGTGGGTGGTCTGGTTTAGTCGTATCACGGGGTTAGAAGGTTTATAATTATAGTTATACGGGTGTGTTAAGAATTTTAATGGTATAAGTTGGTTAGTATTAGTAGTTATTGTGAATTGTTACATTTTCATCAGTTTCTGTGTCCTTAAATTTGTGTATTCATATATGATTCCGCCGTTCCTTCGCACAGGTCTTAATATTTAGTATTTTCTATGCTTTTGATTAACCTAATTTTGCATGATAAGTGCAGTTGGCCAGTGAAATAAATCATCTGTAAGCTAAAAATATAGAGATTTTGCATCTCAAACAGCGAGATTCGTAAAGCCAAGTTCTGAACATGATTTGGTGTTTTGTACTACCAATAAAACAAGCAAACACTTCAATTTTCACAAATGTAAAGAATAAGAAAGTTCACAAAAGAATATGCCATCTTTGAAAGTTACAAGCATTGAAGTCTATTCAACTTCAAAGGACACCAACATGTTCACACCAAATTCTCTTGAAAATACAATTCATGTACGTCTAAATGGACCACAGTAGCCATTATCCGTCTATCTGTCAACGACTCTCAATATGGTAAGCAAATTAATGAAAAGATTGATGATATCCAGGTACAGAGCGATGGCAGCCCAAATGTATTCATCGTATGTGTAGCGCTTGATGAGATTATCGGTGTCGTACACAATGTAGCCACAAAAGACTATAGCAGAAAGACCAGCATATATCATCACTGACATCTTGCCCAAAGGAAAGAATATCTACAATAATATCAAAGCGTATTAGAATCCAAAGCATGCATATAAACATGATATGTGCGTGTACGTGTTAATGTATTTGACAAACATAATGGGCAAAGATTAACATACCTGAATGAAGGAGAAGACGATAAGCACCATAAGAGCACCGAATAAGAATGGACCCAGGAAATTGAAATCATAACCCCTCTTTGCCGCCCAAAATGTGAATAAAGTGAGACTCACAACCACCACTGCTGTTAGAATAACAGCTTCCAGAATGACCTTCCCTGCAATAGTTTACACACGCAGCATTGAAGTAATTATTAATAAGTACCCTTCCTTCCATTTCAAAAGATATTTGCCTACCAAAAGTTATAGTTACATACATGGTCCATTTCTATAAGCTGTTAACACATGTAAAAAAATTAAGTGGTTTTATGGTCATGAACAGGTATCATCACTTATAATCCAATAACGCATATAGGAATCATATGAAAGTTGTTAGCTATAAGTCGACTTCATATAATGATGTTTATAGATATATATATATATCTAACCACGGAAGAAGTGTTGTTTCTTTCTTACAAAATTATCACAATAAATAAGGAACTCTGTGCCTATCAACAAATATAACTAACCCTCGAGAGAACAGGAATCTTAACAATTTATTCTTCTAACTACAACAACAACAAACTAAAGCAACAAATACCAAGGGGCTCAATGGCTCATATTGTTGCACCACCGATCTACATATATATTTAAACCAACTCCACAATACAAAAATTTAAATAACCATTTCAGTAAAATCTAGCGTAATAAAACTCGGCGATGGCCGTATTTCACATCTGTCTACACATTTTTAATGCAATCTAATGGCTAAATCCCGTCTTCAATGACCATTAGAAACTATATATCATTAAAATCTCCACTTTGAGTACCAAATTGTAGTTTGGAATCAAAACTCACATTAGCAATAACTGACAAAAACTTTCTCCAAAACAGGATCAGTTTTACCTTAACCAGATGGCAAGTGATCAAAATAAAAACGCTGAATAAACCTATCAATTATGACTAGCATATTTCAATCATCCTGCAAAACTAGTTCAAGCTTACAATTATCAGTTAGTTGCATGTATTTAATTTCGCAACTCGGTAATGACCATTTGCCCTATCTGCTTACACATTTATTAGTTCCATCGCAGGGCTTCAGCGACTAGTAGAACACTAAATATGATAATAAATCTCCTCTTTGAATACCAATATGCAAATTGGGATCAAAAATCGCATTAGCAATAACTACCATAAATGAACATGACCTTTCTACAAAACATGAACATTTTCCTTAGCCATATGTCAAGTAAGTCGCTCAACATAAGATACCCTTGGTATGTGAGCGATAATCACCTTCCCCAATTTCCCCCATATAATCGGCATATGTGATATACTTCAAATCCACATATACACCTCCACAAACTAGTTTACAAGTGACGATTATTTTACACTATAAATGGATAAGCAGACGTAATTATTGCTTCTACTAAAAAATAAACAAGTGCTAGCTCATGTGTAACTTACCACTAGTGAATGCACAAGTCATGCCAACACCAAACGCCAAAGAAACCGTAAATATCGCAAGCAACACATAGTTAACCGGATGCCGTTGATAATAACACGATAACGGACACAAAGCTACACAATCGAAACAACATACAAAAACTCATCAACACAAAAATATAAGAAAAAAAACAAAACATAATGTAGGTGTTTGAGATTGCTTATTTTTAAGCGTTTTTTTATAGCCAAATAGTTGCTTTTAAGTAGCTTATTTCATATTACTTAGTTGAAATAAGGGTGTTTCTTTCGGCTTATGGCTTATTTGGTTTTGGGCTTATGTATCATAAGCTCAATTTTTGTGACTTATTTTAAAACTTTTCGGCTTATATAAGTTTATTATGACGTAATAAACTTAAGTTTATTATGACTTGATATTGTTGTAAACTTATATAAGCCCCGAAAGTTTCAAATAAAGCCACAGAATGAGGTTTGAAACATAAGCCGACAAAACCAAATACGCATAAGCGGCTATATAATTCGAACAACCACCCTCGACAATTTGATTGAAAACTTAGTATCGAGGTTTTTATTCTTTAAAAAAATAAGCAAAACCAAACGCTATATAGTTATTTTGAAGCAACTTATAAAAAAAGACATACTGATAAAGGGAGTGATGAAATAAGAATATAACAAGCAAATCCGCCTCTAGTTGTAGTTAAAAAAGTAACAATCGGATGATAAGACACAACAAAAGCGCCAACGATGACGGTGAGGACCAACTGTATTGCAACGATCGAGTAGATTTTACGGATAAATGACCAGCGAAGGTCCGGTGACTCGGTCATGGTTGGGTAGAGTGGTACGGTTGTACCGGATTCGATGTCTCATCGGTTTTAGAGAAGGTTTCGAGTGAAACATGGGTGTTTGAATTGAATCAATGTGTGTGAAATATGGTTTTTGGGATTGGAGATGTGGTGGATCAGTATAAAATGGGGAGTTTTTGGTTAGTTTCGTTGCGAAGCAAGTTTCTGACTTTTATTCCTAGGGTGTCAACGCACGCTCTTATACTCTTTGGTTGTTTGAAAAATATTTAAGTTTTTTTTTAGAGATTTTTTTAATTAAAAATAAATATTAAGAATTGTAAGTTGTAATACTACGTTACTTAACACATAAAATTAAGAGTTAACTCACAAATTTTTTGTCTCTGTGGTTCTACCTTGATATAATGTTTTGTTCAATGATTAAACAGTATAACGGATCTTGTTCTGTTTTGGAAGAGTAGTAACGGGTTTGGTCCAATTTTACACAACTCTTGTTATTTGTATTCCTGTCTACCACCAACAGTGAGAACAGGTCTGAGGCATCTTTGTCTTTCACTATATTTACAGGGACATGTATGTCTTTACTCTTTCCCTGCTATAAGCATTGAATAGACTCAGATGATGAGTAGAATATTGTTCTTAAATAATTATTTATCAAGTTTTTTATTTATAAACTCGTACCGATACACGCACTAACGGGCATAGAACCGGTCGTAGGTAGTGCAGTAGTTGGTAAATTGAGGATCGTACCCAAGAGCTAACGGGTATCTAGTTCTAATTTGATTTTTGTCACGTTTGAAATAATGGTGTTAAGATTAATTTGAAAACTTAAGAAAAGTAAAATGCAGAAAGTAAGTTGATAGAAGAAATCAGGGAGAAAAGCGCGCTAGCCTAGCCATTTCATTACTATTGCTATGATTTCGTTTTTCTGTGCAATGTTCAATTACAAGTTTCATTGGTGGATCTAATATCAACAGACCCGAATTGGCATTTGAGGTCTGTCCTTATTTTTTTTTTTTTTTTTTTATTTTTTTAAACTTATATGCGATCCCAAATCCCTGGATCACACGGGCAGGGCATTCAAGTTTGTAGTGGTTAATCCTCAACTATCCTTAAGACTAATTCTATAATCTATACAGATTATTAACCCTCTTTGAAAGAGTTCTTGTGTTTTTTAAGTGTTTAATGTGACCAAAGCGATAAACAGATTAATTCCTACACTATGGATAGGTCCCAAACTACCCTAGTACCCCAATAATCTCATGTTCAACCGGTAAGTCTAATAACAGGACTAATAAGATCTAAGCCACCCTATACACTACCAAAACCCAGGGATCAATGAAAGGCTATAAGGATATCCAATAAAACCGTAATTAAACAGGAAATGACAATCATAACAACAGTAAATACATGGCTAGGCCATCACTAAGAGTGCTTAGCCACTCATAGAAACAGTAAGGCAAGAAGTAAATGAAGAAATCTTGGATTGATAATTCATAATTCTTACAAACTGAGTTTTCGAATGATTAATGCTAAAATGAAGTATAATGATCCTCCCTTGGACTTATGGTGGAATGCTTCGTCTACTAGAGGCCTTGTTCGCCTCTTAGTACTATAGGGTGAAGAGGTGAAGTGAGTGATGCCAAATGAGCCGAGTTAGGGCTCTATTTATAAGTATCGAAGATGTTACGGCGTAATAGTTATGAACACATTACGCCATAACAATGCTAATGTGGTTTCCCATTCTCCAGGCTTAACTGATGTTACGGCGTAACTGTATCGCCATGGTTACGCCGTAATGCTGACTCGGATACTTCAGCTTCCTTTATATTTTATACGTTACGGCGTAAAGGTTGTGGTAAGGTTACGCCGTAACAACCGTAACAACTGATACTTAGTCATTTCTTCGTTAATCTTGATTACGACATAACTCGTGCGGGAAGGTTACACCGTAAAAGTCTTGAATATCATAACTTCTTGAATTCCATGTCCAAATCATTCGTCTTTTGCTCAAATGCTTGCTTTGCTCCTGAAAACTAAATATAGGCAATTAAGTAGTGTTTCAGACATTTATAACATATTTACAAGCATTTTCGTAGGGAATTTGATGCTAAAAAGTATTAACTATTTGATGTTATCAAATATCCTCCCACTTGATTTCTACTTGCCCTCAAGTAGAACCGTTTAGAATAAATTATAGAAAGTTTCCCTATTTTAACTTAGAGAAATGAATTTATAATTTACTTATGCTAGAAACATCAAAGCCGAACACCTCACGAAAATGGGGATTAAAAATCCATCAACTCTCAATCTAGTCTAAGTGTTTCATTTATTCGGGGTGTGATAAACGTCCAACGTGTGTCGTAATAATATATAGTATATCCCGTTAGATAAGAAAATTACTTTAGAAAAAGTAATAGTCTATCTTCCGAGTGTCGTTTTCACGGTGAGAGGAATTGAAATCTATGTTAATGTTTTGAAGAAAAATGCTTGATTATCTTTCAAGATTTTTGGTTTTTGAAATTAAACTACTTTTTAGAAAACTATATTTAATACTAAAAATTATACTAATATTAATACTAGAATTATACTAAACAATTAAACAACGAAAATTAAGCTAAAATGAACGAAAATGCTTGCTAAGTGACGTGAAAAATTCATTAAGTGTGAATTAATGTTTATTAACGAATTAATTTCTTTCGAAAAGATAATTATCTCACAATGTTCGCTTATTTTGACAAAAATCTTTTAAAAAGATATTAATTACTAGATGTGTAGTTTGACTATTTTTCCGGATTTTACCCTTTAAAACATTCAAACTACAAATCT
>BQNB010035237.1:32818-49167 GCA_026074375.1 Tanacetum coccineum | reverse complement strand
ATCTAATCATTATACTAACTACGAGCTAAGACCTGTTACAACTTGGAAGTGACCGACACTTTTCGTGTTTCCAACAAAGCTACACACAACGTTTTCAAGAGCTAGCTTTGTTGTGTGAAAGAATGCTTCCCGAAGAATCTGACAAAGTGGAAGTATACTGGTGGACTTCCTGACAATATTCAAGGAAATGCGATGTCAGCAAGGCCAAAGACGCTTCAAGAAGCGATCGAGTTGGCAAATGATTCGATGGACCAAAAGGTTCGTGCCTATGCTGATAGGCAAGCTGACAACAAAAGAAGGATGGATAACAACTCAAGAGACAACAATGCACAACAACTGCATTACAAGAGGCAAAATATAGCTAGGGGTTATTCTGCTGGGCCTAGTGAGAAGAAGGGGTATGCTGGGACTCTACCATTGTGCAACAAGTGCAAGTTTCACTACGATGGCACGTGCATTGTAACGTGTACAAACTGTAATAGAGTTGGCCATTTAACAAGGGATTGTAGGAGTCCTACCACTGCAAACAATCAAAGAACACTCACTTGCTTTGAATGTGGGAATCAAGGGCACTACCGTAGTGAGTGTCCGAAAGTGAAGAACCAGAACCGTAGGAATCAAGCAGTAGTGAAGCGAGTGGAAGGGTGTATGCCTTGGGAGGAGGAGAAGTCAACCAGTCCCCTATAAACGTTAAAGATGAAGCTGATGCGTAATGAGAGATTTTCTCGTCTTGCCTAGTAAAACCTAAGTCGAAACCTTCTTAGACCCTATTCTCTAGAGAGATCAATTTTGTGCTTTTCTTTAAGTTCGTTGTACCTTATTGATGTTTTAAATTCTCTATCAATTTTCATGTTATGACAATTCCGTTAATTACATTTTGTTTCGAAACTTAATTATGCAAACTACTTATTAAAATTATCGTCGTCTTATAAACATTTTCACAACCATTATATACACCATTTGCTACCATCTTAAAAACTATTTTAATATTTTACCACCATTTAGTAAACTATCACTTTATAAACTATTTTTCCTACCATCATATAAATCATTTTACTACTACCTAGTAACATGTTTTATTGTCAATATGAAAATTGTTTTACCATCATTTTATAAAAAAATTACTATCAATTATAAACTATTTCACTATTATTTCATAAACTAATTCACTGTCCTATATAAAATAACTCGCTACCGTTTCACGAACTAATTTGCTACTATATCATAAACTATTTTGCAACCATTAATAAACCATTTCACTGATATATTATAAACTAAGTTACCAACACTTGTAAACTATTAGACTATTATATTGTAAACTAATTTACTATATAAACTATTTAGCCATTATTCTATAAACTAAGTTACCATCTTTTTACAAACTAGTCTTCCATCAACTTATAAACTATTTTCTTGACATCTTATATACTACCTTACAAACATCTCAAAAACCACATCACCATCACCTTATAGGTTATTTTGTTTTGACTTTATGAAACTACATAGATTATTTTACTATCATCGTACGAGCTATTTTACCGTCGTCCTATAAACTACCTTACTTTCATCTCGTGAATTATTTTGTCATCCTATAAAACTATTTTGATACTACTTTATACGTAACATTAGTTTGACGAAAATGAGCATTGCATCGTTAGTCCTCAATTATACATAGCCTGATCACCTATGTCTAATTCTGGAAGGACCATGACATGCTGGGAGTAGTCACCTTAAAACTTTTGTTAAAATCAATTCTCTACTTATATCCTCGAAAAGCAAAGTTTTTGGGTGCGTGTTCATAAAACATGTGTGTCATAAGAAACTGAATTAGTAATCATAGTAACTAAGTAGACCTTTACTCCACCTTACTGCATAGGGTTGACATCACCTTACGCCAAATCTAATGTCAAAAAGTTGAGACGCATCACTAGTCACCCAAGGACGATCCACTAACGAGTTTGCTCGCCATCAAGGAACTTACTAAATGTCAACGTAATATCGTAAAACATAGAAATAGTGACGCCAGCATAGGAATAAATTCATTATCACCTTGGAAAGGAAATTGTCATAGCTGACGCTTTAAGCCAAAAGGAACGGATAGGGTCATTAGGAGTCAAACTTTAATCGTAACAATAAATTTGAATCTGCCGTCACAAATCTTGAACGCTTAAGCTGAAGCAATTAAAAGGGAGAATGTTAAGAACAAAAACCTTCAAAGTATAAATAAGGAGTTGAAGCCTATACTGATGATATACTCTATATTGAGAAAACGAAGTTAGTTACCACGATTTAGGAGGATTAAGATAAGTATTTCAAAACAAGTACCCGCACCTCTTCACCGACCCCGCACCTTTATCAAATAGCACGACTTGAGCTTTGGAAACAAAGCTCTTTTAACGGGGGAAGACTATGACAATCCGTAATTTCTGGTCATTTTACGTCAATAAAATATCAACTGTTTACTTTTAACTCTTACGCGTTTACTTTTAATTTCAACCGTTAAGGTAAATCGCGTAAACTAAAAATCAACAATCAACATAAACTGATATTAAACAATTAAAAGTTTACGTCAAATAAGTGTTATATAATTATTATGAAGATAATTTATAACTTTCATATTTTATTCTTATACTTTACGTAAAACGCTTATGTTTCGCGATATATAGCATTTATGCATACATGTAAACTCCACCACCTTTCTACATTTAACCAAATACCCACACTTATGCATAATAGCCAAAATTTATTTATTTCCTACCCATAAGCACCCATATAACCGCCCCCCTAAGAAATATTCATCTTCTTTGTTTTGTAGATCTTTAAGCAAGAAACATATTACCTTATGTACAATAACCCCCAAAATGTTCCATTCCCCTTTTCTTGCAACCATATTACACGCCAAGGAGCATGCTTGGTGAAGTCATTTCACTAGTATGTTTCCTATGAATAAACAAAGTAAAAGGCATTACCTAGTTTGGTTATTTAAGCAAGTTTACTTAGTAATAATTCACAAGCCTAAAACATTTATATCTCTCTCTTTTCTCTCTATAGCAACTGGCCACCACCATCAACCACCATAACTTGGTGTTTTTTATTTTTAGCAAGGATATTTCAAGGTGTTTTAAGCGTATAAGTAGTTATCAAACAAATTTGGGTATGATTTATGTAACCTTTGCCCTTTTTGTGTTCTGAATATTTCATTTTTAGTCCTTTGACTATTTGACATTTGTTAATTTATTCAGATATTGTACCGTGTTGACGGTGGTGATTTTGTTAAGAATTAAGTTAGGTTATGGTTCATTGTGTATAATAATCCTTTTTGGAGGTTATTATTATGTTAGTTAAGTTCTGGGTGGTTGACCCGTGAATTTTTGAGAAATGCCAAAAACGAGTCTCGACACGTCCGTTAATGTCCATATGAGTTTTTGGGGAATAAAGCGTAGAAATATGTCAAGTAAATACTCTAAATTATTGGATAATTATTTTTAAGGTAAGTAAAAATGCTAATTAACCTTGGGGAAAATTTTACGATCAAGTTTTATGAGTTTTAAGTTATTCCGACACGAAAAGAAGGGAACCCGAGCCCCTTGGATCCCATTCGTGTAAGCTAAGAAAGGAGGAAACAAGGAGGCTATTTTAAGCAATGTTGTCTAAAAAGGATTAATACAAATATTTCTTTTACCCTTATTCTCTCATTCATTCACCACATTTCAAAAAAATAAAACACACACATAAGTATGTGTGCCTTTGTGCGTCCAAACCAAGCAAACAAACAAACACCCTTATTTTTTCCAACTTTGATCAAGGACGTGATGGTTTAGAGTGTTTCCGGGTTGATTCTAGTGTTCGGGTATTGATAAAAACTATGTTTGGGTAGTCAGTTCCTGTTCGCCTCGCTTTTGAAACCCTATTTTCTTGTAAGTTTCTAAATTTAAATTTCATTTGTCCTTTTGGGTTTATATTGATGCATTGATGTTAGTTGTACAAGTTGATCGTGGTAAAAATCAATTTTTTTAAACGAAACGGATAAAAGGTTGTGTTTGGTTTACGTCGGATTTAAAAAGAAATAAAAGGGTTTTGTAGTTTTGATGTTCTGGTCGTGATTGTTGAAAAACATATATTGCTAGATAGCCTATTTTGTATAATAGCTTGTATAGCTTATTTTGTAGGCTTTTCATGGCTTATTTTAAGCTTATATGCTCTCGGCTTATTTTGGAATCAAAAGGGAGGTGATTTTGATTATTTACGTGGTGTGACGTATACTTGTGGACTATTTTTATGGCTTACGATGCTAACCGAATTTATATCTTACCTTATTAGCTTATTTTTTAAGCTTGTGGACTAGTTTTTGGAGCTTTTGGGCTTATTTGTTGGCTTAATGTGGTCTGGGTTATTTTCTTACTATCAAACTAGCTTATTGATACTAGTGGGCCTTGGATTTGGGCTTAAAACGTGTTTTAGACCTATAAAAACCTTAATGGACCCTTATTGGGCCTTAAAGCCCAATAAGCTTTATTTAGCATATTTAATAGTTTGTCGGACTTTTAAAAGTTGAAATGAGTTTACAAAATGATATTGAACGTTGTCTTGAGAAAAACACATTGATAAGTGTCGTGGATTGTAATTTTGGGAATTTGTGTCGAAAAGTGTCAAAAATGTGAAAAGTATTTGAAATAAAGGGTTGAAACCTTGGAAAATGTTATATAAACGTACGGGTCATGTCAAAATTTTATAAAAAGTTTATACTTAAAATTTTTTTACTTAAAAACATGATTTTTGATTTTAAATAATAAAATATTATTATTTTATTATTTTATTACTTTAATAAATTCACTAAAAGACGAAAAATATATTTTTTCTCAAAACTCCTCGAATGGACTTATCGGGATATATTTATAAGTATTTATTATAAATATTTACTTATTTTACTTATCTATTTTTTTAAATAGTAAAGTATGTATCGTTGAGATATCAGATTGATAAGATATTTTGGGATAAGACGTCAACCATCACACCACTAAATTGTTACGGGTAATTGAACAACGCGTCCAACCTCTATGCACCAAACGTGAAAATTGTTTTGGAAATGAATGATTAAATGGGACATTAACTGGACTAGGTCGTGTGCGGACGTCGTAGCATTTTCTTGTGATTTGAGTTTGCTGTGGAGTCAGTTGTTGAGGTGAGTTCTCGTAGCCCCTTTTTCTACTATTTTTTCATTGGGAGAAATGATACTCAAATGTGTTTTGAACTGTTTTTCTGAACTGTGCGAAACGTGGTTTTATTTTTAGGACAATTATGTGCTTATGATTGTTATGTGAATATATGTGATGTGATTTTACTTGCATGTACTATGTTTGGCATGTCAAGGGTTATGATTTGACTTGCATGCATTGCGATGCATAGCAAGGGTGATTGGCAAGGGTGATTGGCAATGATTTGCCATGTCTAGTGTGGTCCTGCCCTAATATAGTGCTCCAGCTGGTAGGACCTTTAGGTGCGTAAGTGACATATCGGAGTTACGACTCCAAGAGCATTGGTATATTTTGTTTTCATGACTAGCGGGGATGCTAGGGCATGGTGATCGACTAGCAAGAATGCTAGGTCGTGTTACATGATTAGCGAGGATGCTAAGTCATGGGTGATTTGTATATATTCACTGTCATATTGCATTATTGTCCATTGTTTTGAGATATTGGCACAGCTTTTGGTTTAAGGTCAAACCTATGAGCTCACCAACATTATTGTTGACGTTTTCGAGTATCATTTTCAAGTGAAGTGAAAGATGAATAGGTTGGTGATATGTGATAGCAGGCTTAGAAGTGTCCCGTGTGGATTTTTCATGTGAAGCCTTGCTTGTTTATTTGTTTGGTTCCTAGTATTTGGAAGTTTTGGTTTAAGTTTGGATTTGGATCCATGTGTGGGCATTTGGAATTGTAAGAGATTATGGATTTGGTTATGATTTGGGACAACACTCGAGGTTTGTTCGAGGTTGATGGTCTTCGTAACACTTGAAGTTTATGCATTGTAGTTTTTTCTCTATATTGTATCTTGTGTTATGATTGATCATTATGTTGCACTCTCGAGTTTCCTCCATTGTCAGGGTATGATAGATTGGTAATTAGAGCCAAGGTTATAGAAAACTAGGTGGGTATCCGTCATTTAGTTGCGTATAGGATCTATGTGCGCGGTGTTTCACTTTTGCTTGCTTTCGCGTGTTCGCGGTTTGGTGCTTTCGTTATGTCAGTCATTGAGATGTGTGAGCTCAATACTAAGTAGGACTAGGAAAGCATGTGGATATAAATACGATGGGCAACATAGTTATAAAAGTATCACAACTTACTTGTACTTGGTAATACAGTTCACACAAATTGATGTTGACATCATAAGGTGGTATTATGTGTATATTTATTTATATAGTAAGGTATTCTATATATATGTTAGTCTTCCTACCTACCTAACGTTTCCCATGCTCTCCCTCGTGTAGATAATGCCGCCAAGGATGAGGACCCGAAGTGCTGGCCAGCCTGTTGCCGAATCACGAGGAGGGGGAACGGGTGAACGGGTTGGTAGAGGTAGGAGGGGTAGAGGACCTAAGGGAGATAATGATGACCATGTTGACGAATTGAATGGTTAAGGGAATAACTAGGGGGCGAGAGCTAATGGGAATGTAGAGGGAGTCAATGGCGGTGTGGGAGGAGCACCCAACTATTCGACGATCATTGCCCAAAAATTGTAGAACCTCTTACCCGCCATTTTAGCTCAAGTTAGTAACCAAGGAAATGTTGGAAGTCAAAATGGTAATGTGGTTAATGAGAACATCTAGGAGAACGTTAGGAATGTGTTGGTGAATAGCAACCGGGTAGGTTGTTCATATAAGGAGTTCTTAGCTTGTAACCCTAAGGAATATGATGGTAAGGGAAGTGTTGTAGTTCTTACTCAATGGATTGAGAAAATAGAGCCTGTACAAGATATGAGTGGTTGTAGTATTGACCAAAAAGTTAAATACACTAATGGTTCATTTGTGGGTAAGGCTTTAACGTGGTGGAACTCTCAGATCCACATGCTAAGCCGGGAAGTTGTTGTTAGTATGTCATGGAATGACTTTAAGGTTATGATGATAGAAGAGTTTTGTCATAGTCATGAGATGAAAAAGTTGGAAACTGAGCTGTGGAATCATGTTATGGTCGGGGCTGGCCATGCGGCTTATACTAACAGATTTCATGAGTTGGCTAGATTAGTTCCCCATTTAGTGACTTCAGAAAGTAGGAAGATTGAGAGATACGTGTACGGCCTTGCTCCACAGATCTGTGGGATAGTGGCAGCAACGGAGCCAAAGAGTATGCAGAAGGCTGTGCTTATTTTTGGTGCACTGACCGATGAGGCTGTTAGGAATGGATCAATTAAGAAGGTTGAGAAAGAGGAAATATGGGGGAACCTAGCAAGGATAAGAATGGTAGGGATGATAATAAGAGGAATAGGACCAGAAATGCTTTTGCTACAACCGCAAACTCTGTAGGAAGAGAGAATACGGGTGCTTGGCTCAAGTGTACCACCTTGAAACTCCTACCATGCACCCAGAGGGCCTTGTCGCACATGCTTCAATTGTAACCGCCCGAGTCATTTTGCAAAGGATTATAGAGTTATGCCTAGGAATGTGAACCCGGTAAATGTAAGGAGCCCAACACTTGCTCGTGGAGCATGCTATGAATGTGGGAGTACCGACCATCTCAAACTGGCATGTCCTAGATTGAATAGAGCACAAGGACCAGGAGGAAACCATCCAAATCAAGTTGCTGCTAATAACGGGGGTCAGGGTCGTGGAAACCAAGGGAACCAATCTAGGGGTAGGAATTCATGTTAGGAGCAGAGGAAGCTCGCCAGGATCTGAAAATTGTGACAAGTACGTTTACTTTAAACAATATTTTTGACACCACCTTATTTGACTCTGGTTCCGACTATAGTTTTGTTTCCACTACTTTCATACCTCTGTTAGGCATAGTGCCTAGTGAATTAGGTTTCAGATTTGAGATTGAGATAGCTAGTAGGCAGGTAGTAGAGATTGATGTAACACCCCAAAAAATGAGTCGCAACGGAAATATGTCCGGGAGTGTTACTTCATAATACAACAGCACAAGATACAAGAGAACGGCCTCTAAATGTGTCGTTTGAAAATAATCTCGTTGATTTTCTTGAAATTAATATAACATTTGTCCCATAATTTCATCACAATAAAAGGCTTGAAAACAATACAACGAGATTTGATCATTTGAATGTAAGTAGAAATCCATGAATGAAATCCTGTCAATTTAGACCCAATGCACATCAAGTAATCCAAGCATCTAATCCACCTGAGAAAAACATGCTTAAAAATGTCAACATAAAGTTGGTGAGTTCATAGATTTTTGTAAATGTAAATATTGAATTCAAAAGGGTATAGTGTCTACTGCTTCACCGCAGTATAATAAAAAATGTTTAATAACCAGTAATGTTCAACAAAGTAGTGTGGACCACAAGATTTCTAAAATGTATGACTACTATAACAAATATAGTATCACATAAAATGTATCTACTGTTGCGCTAAGCTCATGACACTGAAGCTAATTTATGTAGCATATAATATGCCAAATGTATTTCTGCCCTACCGGTGTCTGACCAAGACACCAAATGAAATTGACATGATATATACCCGTTGTCCGGTACACCGGCACAGTGAGCGCTACTCACCCGGATAGGGATAATTAGTCCCAATAGATCTATTTATAACATTCACGCTTACAATCCGTAATTAACAGTTCATGATAGTTTCGGGCATTGAGTGGTCTAATCGCTACTTAGGCAACACGTAAACATGAGATGATAACCAGAAATACTTGTGTCCAATGAAAAGATAACCATTGTATTCATAAACAGCTTTAAATACTTAAATCCATAAGTAGAAAGAGAGTATGATATAAATCAAGTAACCGAGTTGTAAATGAGTATGAGTATGTAAACAAGTTGTAATGAGCATGTATTCTCCCCCGAGATTTGTAAAGTAATGTAAAACAAGTGAAAGAGGGGCTATAAACTCACATCGATGATGAAGAACGATTAGCGGGAATGCGCATATTAAGCGCCAGACAGAACGGAAAACTGGAACGGCTCGACCAAGAAGTTGCGGTTTATCTTAACGGTTATATCCTACTAGCCTAGGGTAATGTACTTGGGTTTTTCGATGAATGAGTACATCAACGCGACACGTTGATAAAAGATTTAGATTTAAAGTTGTAATAGTTTGGTGGTTGGTTAAATAAATAAATCAAAGAATAAACGTATGCTATAGTTTTCTAGGTGTGAATCTCGGGAGGAACATGTAGAACACTTAAGGTTAGTCTTGGAACTGCTCAAGAAGGATAAATTGTATGCTAAGTTTTCTAAGTGTGAATTATGGCTAAGAGAAATGTAGTTTCTTGGGCATGTGATAAATAGTAATAGGATTCATGTAGACCCTTGTAAGATTAAAGCCGTTAAGAATTAGGAAGCCCCTAGAACACCAACTGAGGTCCGTTTGTTCTTAGGATTCACTGGATATTACCGTACGTTCATTGAGAACTTTTCTAAGATAGCTACGTCTCTTACTATCTTGACTCAGAAGTGTAAGACTTTCGATTAGGGCGAGGAACAAGAATTGTCATTTCAAACTTTGAAGGATAAGTTCTATAATGCGCCTGTTCTAGCTCTCCCCGATGGACCGAAAGACTTTGTGGTATATTGTGATGCGTCCGGGTTATGACTAGGCTGCATGTTGATGTAGAGAGGTAAAGTGATAGCATATGCATCTAGGCAGTTGAAGGTTCATGAAAAGTGTCATCTATATGGATCATAAGAGTCTTCAGCATATCTTTAGTCAAAAAGAGTTGAATATGCGATAGCTTCGCTGGATAAAGTTGTTTAGTGATTATAAGTGTGAGATTCGTTACCATCCGGCTAAGGCAAATATGGTTGCTGATACCCTAAGTAGGAAGAAAAGAGTAAAACCTAAGAGAGTTAGAGCTATGAATATGACCCTTCAATCGAGTATTAAGGAATGGATACTGGCGGCTCAGAAGGAGGCTGTGGATGAGTCTACAGGATTACAGAAAGGTTTAGATGAGATGACAGAATAGAGAAGTAATAGGACTTTGTACTACCTGGATCGAATATGGGTGCCTTTAAAGGGTGATGTGAGAACCCTGATAATAGATGAAGCTCATAAGTCAAAGTACTTTGTACACCCAGGAGCTGATAAGATGTATTATGACCTTAAAGATAGGTATTGGTGGTCGGGTATAAAGAAGGACATAACTGTGTATGTAAGTAAGTGTTTGACTTGTTTGAAGGTTAAGGCTGAACATTAGAGGCCATCTGGCTTGCTGCAGCAACCTAAGATTCGCAAGTGGAAATATGAAAGGAAAACTATGGATTTTGTGACTGAGTTGCTTAGGACTAGTAGTGGGCATGACATAATCTAGGTTATTGTTGACCGATTGACTAAGTCTGCTCATTTTCTACCTATGCGTGAGGATTATAAGATGGATAGATTGGATAGATTGTATTAAAATGAGATAGTTGCTAGACATGGTGTATCGATCTTGATCATATCAGATCATGATAGTCGTTTCACATCATGGTTTTGGTAGTGGATACAAGAGGCATTAGGAACTCGGATAGACATGAGTACGGCTTACCATCCTCAGACCGATGGTCAGAGTGAGCATACTATTCAGACCTTGGAAGACATGCTTAGAGCATGCGTCCTGGACTTCGAGTGAAGTTAGGATGCTCATCTTCCGTTGGTTGAGTTTTCGTATAACAATAGTTATCATTCTAGTATGAGATATGCTCTGTTTGAGGCATTGGTATGTGCTTAATTACACATACTTTTTACCTATAAAAATGAGCTTAAATGACCAAAAAATGGTCATAAAATGCCAAATATATGCTTGTTTTATGATTTATGCTGTGCAGGTAACGGATATTCACTAAAGGACAAAAATCAAGTCAAACCGAAAAAACCGAGCGCAAGAATAAAAAGAGCGTGAAAAGGTAAAGTCAACCTGTCAAAATCAAGGTCAAAGTCAAAGGCAAAAAGTCAACCCAAAAAAGTCAAAGCCGAAGCCGAAACCGAAGAGATACTTAATGGGCTAACCCGCACCCATCTAATCGGTCGGGTCAGCCCATTAAGATATTTATACTAAGGCTTAATAAGCCTTAAACCATATAAACCCATTCTATATTTATCCGACCCAAGTTCATAAGCCCAAACCTACTTAACCAATAAACCCATTAACTAATTACACCATAGGTCCTTAAGGTTTTACAACGTTAGTCCTTAAGGACTAACAATGTTAGTCCCTCTACCTAACACCATTACCCTATCCTCCAAACCCCCATTAACCCTTAACCCTGTTATCTCTAAATCAAAATTCCCATCAAAATTCCCCGCCCAACTATTCCCCCCCCCCAGAATCTGTCTCTTCTTTTTCAACACCTCATCTCCTGCTCCAACAAACAAACCTATCACTATCACCTTCAACCCCACACCATAAACCAACAAATTCACCATGGGAATCCTAAATCACCCCATTTGTTCAAGGTTGAAGACAAAAATTGAAAGGTTGAGATCACTTGACTTGGAGAACACACAAAATGGAGGGCTAAGATTGGTTTTCGACTTACTCACACAACAAAAACACCCTTTTTCAACCCTTACAAAGTAGCACACTTAACTCAGAGCGGATCTCAAGTCAAGACCTAATTTTCCTTCTATAAATAGACAAACATTGTAGCCTAGAAAGCATGTAGCTATTTAGTTTTAATTTCAACTTATATTATTTACTTTGCTTATTGTACTTGCCTTTTTAAACCTGTATTGGTATTTTATTTTAATGAAATTTATATTTTATAAAAATTCTATTTTTAAAGTTATTACAATTTATGTTTTAATAAAAACATTTTGTAAAGCTTCCATAAGCTTTTTTATCTTGACTTCAGCTATTTTCTTAAACTATTCAAGCCTTTTAACATACTTGAAGAGTTAAACCTTTTTTTTTTATTTTGTTAAAACTAAAATCCACCAAAAAAAAAGCTAAATTGGATGACAAGGCCAAGATTTGAATGGGGCTTGTGGGTTTCTACCTAGCTTGTTTTAAACAAGCTACGCTTGTAGACAAAGCTCATTTGAGCTTATAGCCCTTGTTTAAGCAAAGGGCTAGGTACTCTCTTCTCCTTTTTCATTATTAGCATTTTAAAAAGGTGCTTATTTACGCTTATTAACTAAACTTTTTTATAAAACACTGCTTATTTAAATGCTTATTTGTTGTCTTTATTGTCTTTATTTGATATTTAGTGCTTATTTGTTGATTAGATTTCATTTGCTTAAGTTTTTAGTTAAAACTGTTAGTTTTAGCACTTAGTACTGCCTATCTGTTTTGCTTATTTTAAATGCTTATGTATGTGTTTTAATTTCTTTATTGTGCTTATTTCACTTTAGTCTTAATCTGTTTGAAGTTTTTATAAGTTGTCTAAGTCTGATTTAGTGTAAAAATGAGTTTTACAAACTTAAAGGGGTGTTTGGCACAAACAGCACTAACTAAGGTTAGTGCTGTTTGAGTCATTTGTATTTTAAATCCCAACTTTATGAAGCTTATTTTAGTTTTTTTAATGAGTTTACAATAGTTTTTAAGGTCAAAACTTATTATCTAAGTCTTTTGTATTAATGTCTTGAAACTATGGGCTTAAAACTTTTTCAAACTATTTACATTTGATTTCAGTTCAAAAGTTGTTTTAAAGTTTTGTTTATGCTTCATTTTGTGTCAAAATGCAGTAGGAAGTTTGTTGGTTAAATGTTTATGGTCACTTGTGGTTTTGGTATTCAATCTGTCAAATTTTTCAGTTGTAAAAGTTTAAAAAAACCACTTTACAATGTTAGTCCTTAAGGACTAACAATGTTAGTCCCTCTACCTAACACCATTACCCTATCCTCCAAACCCCCATTAACCCTTAACCCTGTTATCTCTAAATCAAAATTCCCGCCCTACTATTCATCTGTCTCTTTCCCACCTCATCTCCTGCTCCAACAAACAAACCTATCACTATCACCTTCAACCCCACACCATAAACCAACAAATTCACCATGGCAATCCTAAATCACCCCATTCTTTCAAGGTTGAAGACAAAAATTGAAAGGTTGAGATCACTTGACTTGGAGAACACACAAAATGGAGGGCTAAGATTGGTTTTCGACTTACTCACACAACAAAAACACCTCGGTTAAACCCTTACAGAAGTAGCACACTTTAAAGGACTCAAGACCTAATTTTCTTCTATAAATAGGACTCATTGTAGCCTAGAAAGGCATGTAGCTTTTAGTTTTAATTTTCAACTTATATTAGTTTACTTTAGCTTATTGTACTTGCTTTTTAAACCTTGTACTGTTTTTATGATTAATGAAATTTATGTGTTTATGAAAATTATGTTTTTAAGTTATTACAATTTATGTTTTAAAAACGTTTGTAAAGCTTCCATAAGCTTTTTTTATCTTGTACTTCAGCTGTTTTCTTAAACTATTCAAGCTTTTACATAGCTTGAAGAGTTTAAGCCTTTTTACGAAAAATCACCAAAAAAAGCTAAATTGGATGACAAGCCAGATTTGGAAGGGCTTGTGGGTTTCTACTAGCTTGTTTTAAACAAGCTAGAGCTTGTAGACAAAGCTCTTTTGAGCTTATTAGCCCTTGTTTAGAGCAAAGGGCTAGGTACTCTCTCTTTTTCATTTATTAGCTTAAAAAGTGCTTATTGCTTATTTACTGTTTTAAACTGCTTATTTATGCTTATTGTTGTCTTTATTTGATATTTAGTGCTTATTTGTTGATTAGATTTCATTTGCTTAAGTTTTTAGTTAAAACTGTTAGTTTTAGCACTTAGTACTGCCTATCTGTTTTGCTTATTTTAAATGCTTATGTATGTGTTTTAATTGCTTTATTGTGCTTATTTCACTTTAGTCTTAATCTGTTTGTAGTTTTTATAAGTTGTCTAAGTCTGATTTAGTGTAAAAATGAGTTTTACAAACTTAAAGGGGTGTTTGGCACAAACAGCACTAACTAAGGTTAGTGCTGTTTGAGTCATTTGTATTTTAAAAAAACTTTATGAAGCTTATTTTTGTTGTTTTAATCAGTTTACAATAGTTTTTAAAGGTCAAAACTTATTATCTAAGTCTTTTGTATCAATGTCTTGAAACTGTGGGCTTAAAACTTTTTCAAACTATTTACATTTGATTTCAGTTCAAAAGTTGTTTTAAAGTTTTGTTTATGCTTCATTTTGTGTCAAAATGCAGTAGGAAGTTTGTTGGTTAAATGTTTATGGTCACTTGTAGTTTTGGTATTCAATCTGTCAAATTTTTCAATTCTAAAAGTTAAAAAAAACACTTTTCAATCTCAAAATTTAGCTTAGTCAAAGTAGGTTTTAGAGTTTGAAATTGAAAACATAAGCTCATTGGACAGTGAGCTTAATCAGTTTAAGCTTTTCGTGGTTTTAGAACTTAATTTGTTAGCTTATTTTTAGGTCTACAAGTAGCATAATTGTCATTTAGAATCCAAATACTTAGTTAAAATCAACTTTTTGTCTTTGCTTTTTCTAGCTTAATCCTTTATCTTATTTGCTTAATTCCTGCTCATTAGTGCTTATTGGGTCTTAGACTTGTCTTGTTTTCACTTTTTAGCCTTTTCCATGAGTTTATTAGTCCTTAAAAATTAAGCTCAAATCTGTCATTTTTCTTTGATCGCTGAGCATATACTGAATGTAACTGGCTTTTTCACTTAGCTTTTTCTTTGTTATTTGATTTTCAAAATGCTTTTTGATTGCTGATTTAGATAGCTTGTTGTATAAGCTTTAGAGTGTTATAAGTCATTAATCCATAAGGATCCATTTTCTAGCTTAAAAATAAGCGAGAAAGTGCCCTTGTTGGTTGTTTCAGTAGTTTTTGGCCATAGTTGCTTATTTGCTTTTCTGAGCTTATTGGCTTTGCTTTATTGATGTTTAGTCCTGCTTATTAGGTTAGTTTTAAGGTACTGTTAGCTTATTTAGTTTAGGACAGAGCTTATTCAAGCTTATGAGCTTTTTCAGTTTAGAATTTTAAGTATAAAAGTCTGTTAAATAAATCTGTCAGTTTAAGCTTAGTTTAGCTCATTTTATTTGCTTATTTTTGTTCCATAGTGCTTATTAGGTATAGCTTATTGTCTGTTGTTAGCTTATTTGCTTTTTCATTAGCTTATTAAGTCTAAAAAAGGCCAACAATTTAGCCTTTTAGCCTTTAACCAAAACTGTCATTTTTAGTTAACTTAATTCTATTTTATTAGCTTATTTATAGTCTGAAGTGCTTATTAGAGTTAGTTTTAAGTCTTTTTCAGCTTATTTGCTTTTCTAGTTGCTTAATTAGTCCAAAGGTCCTAATAGTTTTAGCTTGATAAGTCACTTAGTTTAAAAAGCAAAGCTGTCACTTTTTCATTAGCTTATTTTTAGCTTATTTTAGGTTTTTATAAAAAGTCATTTCACAAAAGTCCTTATTTTTAGCTTATCTAAAAAGCTGTTTCAAAATTTTTGCAAAATAAAAATACTTGGGAAATTGGGAGGTCATGGGTGAGCAGGGCTCGAACCCGTGACCTCCACAACCTCTACCAAGCATTTTAACACCACCACACACAACCATCTACCCTTGGGTCTTTCACCTGTTATACTTCTCCATATTTAATTTAAAACCCCTTTTAACCAGTTTTATCTTTAAGCCCCTTTTTTCTCATTTCCAGCTTATTGAAATAAGCTGGTTGTCCCGTTTTATTTTTAATAGATTCTTCATAGTATTAACCACTTTTGTGACTTTTTTGGATTTTTCCCAATTCGTTTAGTATTTTTAATATTTAATTTTGATTAAATCCGTTTTTAACTCATAATAAATAATATAAAAGTCAAAAAATATAATTCTTTTTAAAAAAAAAATTCTTTTATCATTTAGGATTTATAAAAATTAAATTTTCTTTTGTAGGGTTAAAATTTCACAATTTAGGTTTTTAAAGAACGGGTTTAGGATCCCGTTAACGTTTTTCGTGTTTTATCCTTAATTGCTTTAGTTTTTAGTTTTCGCTTATTTGTTTTTGTATTATATTTGTAGAAATAGGAAACCAAATCCAATTTGTGATATTCAAGCATTGTTCCACAAACGTTACCTCGATTTTCAAATTCGCACCTCATCGGGAAACGACCCGGGAAAGCTTTTTTTAGGGTTTTACTTTGGGTAAAAGTAATAATCCTTTTAAAAAGCCTTACGGAATACTTAT
>BQNB010035237.1:0-29102 GCA_026074375.1 Tanacetum coccineum | reverse complement strand
AAACTTTGAAAATCAATTCAAATCATTGTCCAAATAACAAACGTGGTCTCAATTTCATAAATCTTTGGGAAAACGACCCGGTAATCACATACCGGTTTCTTACGTGTGGAGAATATTTTCGTGTGATTTTTCTTACTACCTTTGTCCTCAAGGGTAGTTTTGGAATTTTTTATACTTCGGATATTATTACGTATATTATTGAAACGATCAATAATTGATAAAAGATTCAATCGAAAACACCAGTAATTATTGATTAATTTAAAAACCCCCCAAATTTTGAAACCCTAATTTCCCAAAACCAAATCAAAGCAAGATCTTATGAACCTGGCTCTGATACCATGTAACAATTCTTATTAAAATCAAAATAACTTCTTGAATCTCAATTCAAGAATCAAATCAATCAACAACAACTTTGATCTCAATCAAACACAAGCTATCACTGCTAATCAAGTATAGCTTTATTATCTAACTTGATAATAGTTTTTCAAAAAAAGAACTAAGAGATCAAGATGATCACAATAACATAAATCTAGAGAGAGAACAATTAGGGTTTTTTGAGAGAGAGA
Source organism: Tanacetum coccineum (assembly GCA_026074375.1). NCBI lineage: Eukaryota > Viridiplantae > Streptophyta > Magnoliopsida > Asterales > Asteraceae > Tanacetum > Tanacetum coccineum. The sequence goes on along the minus strand of BQNB010035237.1, from coordinate 28,536 downwards.
CGAAATCGAAAAGTGAAGAAGCTAGGAGAGAGTCCAGCTTTTATAGCAGCTGCAATTCATTTGTCCAGTTTGAGCCCTTCAAGAATCCAACTCTTTCCTTTAACCACCAAACTTCAAATTCAGCTAAAAACAAGAATAAAAAATGGCATAATTAGTCCTTGAAGTATAGTTCCAGGTTTAAGTTACATTTTGACACATGTCCCTTGCACACTCTGAGAATTTACGTCTTTTTGTTAAAAATTTGATTACACCATTAGTCCTAAAATCGATTTTGTCTTTATTTGCAACAAATAGTCAACAACTTATTTTTTTTCAAGTTTATTGCGTAACCTTTGCTCTAAACTCAAAACTATTCCCAACATTATCATATAAAACCACTTTTTAAAACCAAACTAAAAAACACAAGAACAAGAAGAATCACAATGTCTTTCTCTTCCAACCTCTTATCCCTCAGCATCCCCGACCCAAAATTTGAAACCTGGCTCCTCGACTCCAACTACCTCAAAATCCTCGACCAATGAACTTTCGATCTCCACCGTATCTCCTCCATCACCACCACATATTGTATCTTCTAACATTTTTTCTCTCTTTCTAAATCTTATTTCCCTCAACCACCTACTGTTTTTATACATCATCATCATTTCAATCTTTCATAACACGTACTCACATCCATTTCAAACCACTAACATCAAATAACATTATGAACACACAAAAAAAGAGATAAAATGATTCCAAACATCATCAAGTTAAAACAAATTGAACCCTTATATCACAAACCTACAAACAGGGGCGAACCGCGGATCTAGTTTGTAAACGAGAATTTTAATAGTACGTACGAGAGTATCAAATAGATGAGTATGCATATATGATCGAGTTTATTTCTATATGATGAGTATGCCTATATGATCGAGAAGTTTATAAAGTTGATGGATGTGATGAAGAGTTAGAGGACCAAGTTAATAAGTTACATATTAGTGTGATTATTTTTTATAAAAATAGTGTGATGTGTCAGTAGATGATAAGGTGGCATCATTTGAGAGCATGCTAGTTTAATAAGACAGATAGCGTAAAAGGATGTCACGTTTTTTGAAAAAAATATTATTTCTTTTATCGAACTTTGTCTCGTTTTTTGAAAAAAAACATTATTTCTCTTATGGAATCTTTTACATTAACGGTTACGTGGTTGAGTTTTGTGTTTCAACTCGTTAGACGTATTTAAAAACCCTACGACGTCATATTTAGATCATTTCAAATACTCACTACAAAAATAAGAGGCTTTTAGGACCTTCGTGTAGGACACTTTTTTGAATGGGGTCCTAAAAAACGTTTTATATGACCAATTAAATTTTGAGTCATATTATAGTGGCTTTTTATATGACACTTTATAAGTAGAACCTATTAAGTTGATTTATAAGACACTTTTTAATATGGTCTCATTATGATATAACTTAATAAGACATTTGATATAATGGTCGTATTATATTGCATTTTATAGGACTTTTTTTTGTTTGGTCATATCATATTATAATCCAATATGACACTTACTATATGGGTCCTGATATATCTAATTTATGGGACTCTTTTTTTGTTTGGTCTTTTTAGATTGTACTCCAATATGACACTTATTATATAGGTCATATTAAATATAATTTTATAGGACGCTTATTCGGTCGGGTATTATTATGATTGTAACTTTTTTAGAAATGCAATTAAAAAATGCTCATTGAGCCTCGACACCCAAAACAAGTGCAATCTAGTTCTCCAATCAAATGTATATAACATAAATAATCATATAGCAATAACGTTGATCATATTTGTACAACGCTCATAAAAATAGTTGTTGATTGTGTTGAATGACAAAAAATAAAAAATATAAAATAAAGGATTAGTTAGGTCATTGACTTCAAGATTTCTTAATATATATATATATATATATATAATATAAATATAAATCTTTACAACTCAATGTTTTACTTATTGCTTATTTAAATGTTAATAAATTAAACCAAAAAAGATGTTGTAACTTTTTTAGAAATGCAATTAAAAAATGCTCATTGAGTCTCGACACCCAAAACAAGTGCAATCTAGTTCTCCAATCAAATGTATATAACATAAATAATCATATAGCAATAACGTTGATCATATTTGTACAACGCTCATAAAAATAGTTGTTGATTGTGTTGAATGACAAAAAATAAAAAATATAAAATAAAGGATTAGTTAGGTCATTGACTTCAAGATTTCTTAATATATATATATATATATATATATATATAATAAGTAGTCCCAAAATATCAATAATAGTAAGAAGTAAGTATTCCAAGAGGCTTTTTAAAAGGGAATTACTTTTACCTAAAGCAAAATCCTAAAAAAAAACTTTCCTGGGTCGTTTCCCGACGAGGTATGCATTTGAAAATCGAGGTAACATTTGTGAAAGAATGCTTGAATATCACAAATTGGGTTTGGTTTCCTATTTCTACAAATAAAATACAAAAACAAGTAAAGGCACACTAAAAAAACGAAAGCAATTAAGGCTAAAACACTAAAAACAATGACGGGATTCAAAACCCGTTCTTTAAAAAACAAATTCTAAAATTATAACCCTACAAATGAAAATTTAATTTTTATAAATCCTAAATGATAGAAGAAAATTAAAAAAAAAAGAATTATATTTTTTTGACTTTTATATTATTTATTATGAATTAAAAACGGATTTAATCTAAAAAATTAATAAAAAATACTAAACTAATTTGGAAAATTCTGAAAAATTTGTGAAAAGTACCTTCCACTATGCTAAATTAAGTCTGATAAGCTAAATGAACTAAAATGTGCTATATAATTAATTGTGCAATCAATAACCAGAAAAGACCCAATAGCATGTTGTAGTGGAGGTGTGTGTTAAAACGTGGTTGAGTTGGGTAGAGGTCAGGGGTTCGAGCCTTGCTCACCCTTGACTTCCCCAATTCTTATGTTTTTATTTTTAAAAATTTCTTTTTGAAAAAGCTTTATAACTTAAAAATAAGCAACTTTTGTGAAATGACTTTTTATAAAAGCTTATGATAAGCCAAAAATAAGCACTTCTAAAGCAACAGTTTTTGTTATTTTAAGCTAAGACTTAAAGGCTAAATTGTTGGCCTTTTTAGACTTAATAAGCTAATGAAAAAGCAAATAAGCTAACAACAGACAATAAGCTATGCCTAATAAGTACTGTGGAACAAAAATAAGCTAACAATATAAGCTAAAACTAAGCTTAAATGACAGAATTACCTAAAAGGCTATTAAACTTAAATTTTAAACTAAAAGTGCTAATAAGCTTAAATAAGCTCTAACCTAAGTTAAATAAGCTAAAAGGGCTTAAACCTATCCTAATAAGTAAATCTAAACACAACTAAAGCAAATCCAATAAGCCAATAAGCTCAGAAAAGCAAATAAGCAACTATGGCCAAAAACTACTGAAACAACCAACAAAGGCACTTTCTAGCTTATTTTTAAGCTAGAAAATGAATCATTATGGCTTAATGACTTATAACACTCTAAAGCTTATACAACAAGCTATCTAAATCAGCAATCAAAAAGCATTTTAAAAATCAAATAAGCAAAGAAAAAGCTAAGTGAAAAAGCCAGTTACACTCAATATATGCTGAGTGATTAAAGAAAAATGACAGATTTGAGCTTATTTTTTAAGGACTAATAAGCTCATGGAAAAGGCTAAAAAGTGAAAACAAGACAAGTCTAAGACCCAATAAGCACTAATGAGTAGAAATTAAGCAAATAAGATAAATGATGAAGCTAGAAAAAGCAAAGAGAAAAAGCTGATGTTAACTAAGTATTTGGATTCTAAATGACAATTATGCTACTTGCAAACCTAAAAATAAGCTAACAAATTAAGTTCTAACACCACAAAAAAGCTTAAACTGATTAAGCTCAATGTCCAATGAGCTTATATTTTCAATTCCAAACTCTAAAACCTACTTTGACTAAGCTAAATTTGAGATTGAAAAGTGGCTTTTTAAACTTTTACAACTGAAAAATTTGACAGATTGAATACCAAAACCACAAGTGACCATAAACATTTAACCAACAAACTTCCTACTGCATTTTGACGCAAAATGAAGCAAAAACAAAACTTTAAAACAACTTTTGAACTAAAATCAAATGTAAACAGTTTGAAAAAGTTTTAAGCCCACAGTTTCAAGACATTGATACAAAAGACTTAGATAATAAGTTTTGACCTTTAAAAACTTTTGTAAACTGATTAAAACAACCAAAATAAGCTTTACAAAGTTGGGATTTAAAATACAAATGATTCAAACAGCAATAACCTTAGTTAGTGCTGCTTGTGCCAAACACCCCTTTAAGTTTGTAAAACTCATTTTTACACTAAATCAGACTTAGACAACTTATAAAAACTACAAACAGATTAAGACTAAAGTGAAATAAGCATAATAAAGCAATTAAAACACAGACATAAGCATTTACAATAAGCAAAACAGATAGGTAGTACTAAGTGCTAAAACTAACAGTTTTAAGTGAAAACTTAAGCAAATGAAATCTAATCAACAGATAAGCACTAACTATCAACTAAAGACAACAATAAGCATAAATAAGCAGTTTAAAGCAGTAAATAAGCAATAAATTAGCAATAAACACTTTTTAAGCTAATAAATAAAAAAAGAGAGTACCTTGCCCTTTGCTCTAAACAAGGGCTAATAAGCTCAAAAGAGCTTTGTCTACAAGCTCTAGCTTGTTTAAAACAAGCTAGTAGAAACCCACAAGCCCTTCCAACTCTAGCTTGTCATCCAATTTAGCTTTTTGTGTGATTATTTTGGTAAAAAGGCTTAAACTCTTCAAGCTATGGAAAAGCTTGAATAGTTTAAGTAAACAGCTGAAGTACAAGATAAAAAGAGCTTATGGAAGCTTAACAAACGTTTTTAAAACATAAATTGTAATAACTTAAAAAAAGAAATTTTCATAAACACATAAATTTTATTAAACTTAAAAACAGTATAAGGTTTAAAAAGCAAGTACAATAAGCTAAAGTAAACTAATATAAGCTGAAAATTAAAACAAAAAACTACATGCCTTTCAAGGCTACAATGAGTCCTATTTATAGAAGAAAATTAGGTCTTGAGTCCTTTGAAGTGTGCTACTTCTATGAGGGTTTAACTGAGGTGTTTTTGTTGTGTGAGTAAGTCGAAAACCAATCTTAGCCCTCCATTTTGTGTGTTCTCCAAGTCAAGTGATCTCAACCCTTCAATTTTTGTCTTCAACCTTGAACGAATGGGGTGATTTAGGATTGCCATGGTGGATTTGTTGGTTTATGGTGTGGGGTTGAAGGTGATAGTGATAGGTTTGTTTGTTGGAGCAGGGGACGAGGTGGGAAAGAGACAAATGAATAGTAGGGCGGGAATTTTGATTTAGGAGATAACAGGGTTAAGGGTTAACGGGGTTAGGGGGACAGGGTAATGGTGTTAGGTTGAGGGACTAACATTGTTAGTCCTTAAGGACTAACGTTGTAAAACCTTAAGGACCTATGGTGTAATGAGTTAATGGGTTTATTGGTTAAGTGGGTTTGGGCTTATGAACTTGGGCCGGATAAATATAGAATGGGTTTAGATGGTTTAAGGCTTATTAAGCCTTAGTATAAATATCTTAATGGGCTGACCCGGCCCATTAGATGGGTGCGGGTTGGCCCATTAAGTATCTCTTCGGTTTCGGCTTCGGCTTTGACTTTTTGGGTTGACTTTTTGCCTTTGACTTTGACCTTGATTTTTGACTGGTTGACTTTGACTTTTCACGCTCTTTTCATTCTCTCGCTCGTTTTTGTCCGTTTTGGCCTGATTTTTTTCTTTTTGTGAATATCTGATACCTGCACAGTAAATAACACAAAACAAGCATATTTTTGGCATTTTATGTCCGTTTTTGGTCATTTAGGCTCGTTTTATTAGGTAAAAGATATGTGTAATTAAGCACATACCAAAATCTCCCATACTAAGATATTGTCGTGTCCTTACGCAATGCCATAAGTAAACACTTTAGAAAACTAAGAATCTCAGTCCCCCTCGACTAATTACCTCAAAAAGTAGCTAAGTGTTCATCAAAGGGAATTAAAGACTCATAAGTTTTGAAAAGCCTCGTTTTGACCATTTTAAAAATATTTATACTTATTACCACACATATTTTTGTATTTTTCCTTTTTCTCATTTTTCATACTTTTCTTATTAAGCAACTAATTAGAACGTTTGACTTTCGTTATTTTTATAACTTTAGGGTCACGGAATAAGATGCATTTCAATCCTAAAATGCCCAAAAAGTATAAATTCATCGTCCCTGACTTTTCACTCGTCCCGAACCAAGCTTAAAAACGAAATCACCGTTAAATATAAGTTAAGATGCTAACACTACTCATATTTGCAACTTGTAAACTTTTCACTCCCGACAATTATTATATATTATGTTAGTGTGCTTATTTCGAATTTCAACCATGGATAAACCTTTTTAAGAAAATTGCAATATTTCTATTGCTTTATGTCCCTCCCAAGAATTATGATTTTGAAGGCGAGATCATTCCATGTAGCGACTTTCTTCTCGGCACATCCCAGCCGAGATCGGCTTAGGTGACCAGGCTTTTGACACCCCACAAAGATTAGTATCTGAACTCACGGACCTTCGGTTTCAAAAACTCTCAAGCTTCCAGTTAATAAAACAATTCATTTAGAAAAACCACAATCTTAAAATGAATTAGTCTTAGTTCAAAAGCATATTTGAATTTAAGAAAAAAGAGATTTTTTCTATATTTATTAAATCACATATATCACACTTATCATAATTATACTTTTAACAAAGGAAATCCTCGACCTTTTAGAAAGCTGCAACATCGGTTGTGAGCCGGCATAATGCAGCAAACTTTTATCAGTCTCGGATTAATATTCTCACTGTGGGCCTTCGTTAGAAGGCTGCAATATCGGTTGTGAGCCGGCAAGATGCATCAAACTTTTATCAGCCCACAGTTTATAATTATTACTCATCATTTTTTTTTGCATTTTATATTACCATGATATATAGAGAAAACTTATTTTTAGAAAATTTAAGTATAAATTTGAACTAAGACTAAATAAATTAATGTTGTCGACTACATTAATAAAGCTTCAATATCAAAAATTGTTGATTTAAGTTTAATTTTTAAAAATAGCACGTATTATTAATCCAGTTAGGAGCTTATGGGAGAAAAAGCCACAAACTACACTTATGAGCTCTTAAGATTTCCAACTAATCCTTGTTTAGCATCTAACTCATAATTAACTCTATCATTTTTCGTTCTTCGCAAATTTAAAATCTTTAATAAAAAGATTCGTGAATGCTTAGTCTAAAAGTTAAGGAACAAGCTAGAGCTCAACACGCTCGATCGAGTCAAAATTTATTCTTATATTACCCAGCAGGAAAGTCAAAATTATGACAAAACAATTATTTTGTTTTTGAAATTTTTTCATTTTTTCATTTTTTTTTGGTATTTTGGTGGTAAAAACGGGATTACATGAAAACAACGGCTGCAGGCAGATAGATCCCCCCATACTAGAACTGAACTTTGTCCTCAATGTTTTTAAGAAGGGTCTCTACGTAAATCTAAAGCCGTTTATTAAGTATGCTGAAAGATAAACGTTAGTCGATAAGATTAGGATATTGGATTCCCATAATGAAGTTGAGGATGTGAAGCTTGAGTGAACGAAGGACAAAAACCACGAGTACGAGAGGCTTCAAAAATCCAAGACAATCCTGGACATACATCACAAAACACAAAACACGAGAAAGGAAGAGGCGAGCCTCCTCACAACACACTTATTCATTACTACTATTAATATTATATTAGGATAAGCATGGGTTGCCACCCACGAAGCGCTTATTTTTGTTAACCGAGTCTTGAGCCTGACTCGATCCCCCATACTTGAGCTGGTCAAGGATGATAGAAATGGAGAAACGGAACATCTAAGATAGGAATGTCCTCTCCATAAATCATCATCGGGCTTTCAGAAAAATCAGAAATGATCTTTGAAGTATTAAAGCCCCGATGAGATAAGAGATGAGGAGATTTTTCCTCATTCAAAGAAAGACTACCAGGATTGAAAACTTTTTCCTCATTTTCGGATGAAAATGGGAGCAAAGTATCAAACACTGGAGAAAGAGGATCACGGATGAATGAGATAGAAAATGTATCACGAGATATAAATCTCATGGATTGGACTTCAAAGAATATCCCCGGATCAAAAATCTTGTTTCTAGTTCCGGAAGGAAAAGAAACTTCAAGATCGGATCTGAGAGAATCATCAGAAGGAAAGAAGTCCAAATTCAGCATAAGGGTGGTATGGGTGGGTAACACATTAGGCACATAAACACGAGGTTCTCCCATAACAACGCTAGTCAACTCGCCCTGATCGGGCTTAGTCTTAAAGAGAAATGAATCATACTCGGGAAGAGAGTTATCAGCATGAGTAGTGGTACTGCCACTACTCGTCTCTTCCGTATGATCGCTAAACGTCTCGAATTCGGGTAAAGAATTTTCCAAATAAGAGAGAGAAGTATCAGACTTCTTAAAGAAAGAGTCACTATCCTCAACAGGGATAGGAAATGGGGAAGGAGACTTGAGCACACAATCAGGAGTGGGGTTGTCATTCAAAGATTCGATCTTAGCAATAAGAAGATAGATATTCAATAATTTCTCATGAAGTATATCGTCCTTCACCTCTTCTAAGCTGACGAGCTCAGAATCGGGAGGTGATGCCTCAACGTAATCGATGTCCTCAAAAGAATCGTCATCACTCGAAGTACAATCATCGTTAAAATCGGAGAAAATCTCAAAGTGATCGTTTAAAACATCAAGAGGAGGAGAATTATCACAAAAAGGCACATCACATGTATCGTCGGAAATACCCTCGGACTCACTTGGGATTGGGACAAGGTCCTCAACACTAGACTTTATTACTTCGTCCGATTCCGTTTCCGGAATAGTGCTAAGATGCTCGTCCCCCATACTTAGAGAGTTATCGGGTTCCTCGGTTGGTAAATCGGGTGTGATTGCATTAGACGAATTCTCTAAATATTCCCTATATTGAATAGTGTACTCATCATCATCGTCGTAGAAGGCAGGACAATTCCAACTCGGAGAATTAATATATTCTGCCAGCTCCTCACTTATAATTTGCAAATCTTTAAGAAGTTTATGAAGCAATTCTTGTATATCCTCTGGTTGATGTTGCTTTTCTTTAAAAGCATGCTTAATTTCAAAAAATTTCTCCCAAGCTAGCAATAAAACCTTTGGCGTTTCTCTAAAAGATATACGATTAAACTTCTTTAAAAAGGTTTGTATAGATTTCATTAGGTTTTCTCTGGCTTGCACACTCGTTTCTTGAGGAGGTTGATGAATGACGGTATACTGCGGGGGTTGATATTGGTCAAAACCGGAAGAATTAGAATTATAGCAAAGATTAGGTTCATAGAAATTTTGGTTCAACGGTTGACACTGAAAAGTCTCATGAGGACCCCCGCAGTTTTCACAACAAAGATATTGTTGTGGGTAACTTTGAAAACTTTGTGGGAAATCATTATCAAAGTCTTGATTGTAACACGGTTCCGGATTATAGATAAACGGAACTTGAGGTGGACAATCGTAACCATAATGAGCATTGTTTCCACAAAACTCACAAGAATACGTCTGGGGTTGTGGAGGTGGGTTGAAAATATTTGGAGAATCAATGAAAGAATTTGGATTTGAATCATTAACGAATGATTTTTCAACTTCATAACAGCATAAAGCACAAACTTCATCCGTATAATTTCTTCTACACCGCTCACAAGTACATTGTCGACAATATAGACCACCAAACGGACCTCCACACTTGGAACAATTACGTGGGGGTTGTTGAGATGAGTCGGGGGTTTCATCATAAGAGATCGGATTAGGATCACGAACAAAATTATCTACGGAACTCACATTTGAACAACAATGTTCTCTATTATACAAAGCTCCACAAGACGAACATTCTTTAAACCCATACATGATGATAGAATTAAAGAGGGATAAAGAGAAGAATTAAACAAAATGGGGTTAAGAAGAATATTTTTTGGATTTTTATGTATTTTAAACAAGAGAAAATATCTTTGGGACCGAAAAATCAAAGGTGCACGGTAGCTCTCTAGAAAAACGCACAAAGAAGCGGAGGAGCTGGTCAGCGCGAAGCGTATTAAAAACCCTTCTCCTTTTGGGTCGAAGATCGTTGGATCAACCCGCCTTAAACCTCTCTTATAGTTTGTTAATCTAGAGGTGAGCCGATTTAACAATTGACAACACGGTTTCTTTTGTTGGTTTTTTTGGTATTTCAATTACTTTAGGAAAAGTATTTGTGATTATTTGATAATATATTCACAAAAATCGAGAAAATAAAATATTTTTGTATTTTATATTTTTATAATAATAAGAAGAAAATATTCACAATCGAAAATGATAACTTCACGAGGAAGGGTCTTCAAATCACTAATCTTCAAACGTAAACTTGATAATCGCACACACCTCCCCGGCAGCGGCGCCAAAAATTGATTTCAACTTAATTATACTTATATATATAACTTAATATACATATATATAATTAAAATCAAAATATCAAATAATGAGAGTGAGTAAGTATTCCGTAAGGCTTCTAAGAGATTACTTTTATCCAAAGTAAAATCCAAAACTTTCCCGGGTCGTTTCTCGACGAGGCGTGAATTGAAAATCGAGGTTAAGTTCGTGATCGTGTGTTTGAATAAACAAGATTTGAATTTGGTTTTCTATTTCTACGGGAAAAAGCAATTAAAGGGCAAGCTAAACTAAAAACGAAAGCAATTACGAATTTAAAAACATAAAAACGATAACGGATCAAAACCCGAGCTTTAAAAACCTAAACTATCAAATTTTAACCCTAAAAATGTAAATTTAATTTTTAACAGTCCTAAATGATAAAAAATAATTTTAGAAAAAAGAATTATATTTTTTTGACTTTTATTTAATTTTTTATGAATTAAAAACAATTTTAATCTAAAAATATTATAAAAAATATTAAACTAATTTAGAAAAATCTGAAAAAATTAGAAAAAGTACTTTGAACTAATTAAAACCTAAGAAAAATAAAATGGTTCAAACAGCTTATTGAAATAAGCTGTAAATAAGCTAAAAAGGCTGGTAAGCATGGCAAAAAGGTCATAAAAGGAAAGTAATGTAGAGTCTTAACGAAAAAGACCCAAGGGAGAGTTGGCAGTGTGTGGTGTGTTAAAAACGTTTGGGAGTCAAGGTTGAGGTCCCGGGTTCGAAACTGGGGCCTCCCTATACTCCTAAATGTTTTTATTTTTAAAAATTTCTTTTTGAAAAAGGTTTTTAACATAAAAATAAGCACTTTTAATAATTGAACTTTTTGACCAAAATTAATGGATAAGCCAAAAATAAGCTAAATAAAGTTACATAATTGGTTTTTAAGCTAAATGACAATTGGCTAAAATTGTTTGATCTTTTAAGACTCAATAAGCTAAGGAAAGAACCAAATAAGCTAAAACAGATTTTAAGCTATACCTATTAAGCAATTAAACCTAGAAATAAGCTAAAACAAATAAGCTAAAAAGCATAAAAAGGCAAAAAGACAGATTGCACTTAAAAGCTTAAAGGCATTAGTACTAAACTCAAATTTGCAAATAAGCTTCTAAAAGCTTAACCTAAGGTCAAATAAGCTACAAGTGTCTTAAACCTAACCTAATAAGCAAATCTAAACACAAATTAAACACTTAAAATAAGCTGGAAAGCTTTAAAGAGCAAATAAGCTTTTTGGTTCAAAGCTACTTAAAAACAGCCTACAAAGCACTTTTTAAACTAAAAATTAGGCTAGTTAAGCTATCATCTAAGGTCTAAAAGCTAAAGACAGATAAAGTTACTACTACTAAGAATAAGAAAAAGCAAAAATTAAGCAGTTTGAATAACTACAAAGCTAGAAAATGACTTATAAAAATGGCTGTTTACCCTAAATTCCTATGTTTTTGGTTTTTTCAAGTTTTTTTTCTAAAAGACAAAAGGCTAATTGCAGGCCTACTTTTAAGCTATTAAAATAAGATCAAAATATAAAATAAGCTAAAACAGATTATATTCAAACTACAATAAGCTTATGCAAGAAATTTTAAAGCCTAAATCAACCTTTTACTTATCTAAATTTCCTAATGAAGAAGGACTTTCAAGCTTTTAAGGACTGATGCAATTGACAACTTATGACAGATTGTAGCAAAATCTTAAACTACAAGTGCAGGCCTAATAGACTATGTATCTAAACCATTTTTAAGACTTAAACAAGCACAATAAGAACACCAGAAAGCAATAAGCAAAGATTCAAGCTTATAAGCTTGGAATCTGAGATTTGGGACCTCAGATCCTAAAATCCAACACACAAACTTATGAAAACCAGAATTAACTTAATACAAACCTTAAAAACTGATCTTATAACCTTAAAATGGATGATCAAACTTGACTTAAGGGTCAAAATCCTTCTAGCAGTTCTAACTTAAGTTATAACTACTAGTGCAAACACCCCTTTATCAACCTTAAGTCCATTTTTAGATTATAAAATATTGATTTAAAGCTTGGATTAGCAATACCAGATTGTCACAAGCTTAATATAGATCTAAAAAGCAGTTATCAACCAACAATAAGCACTCTAGATTTACCAATAAGCAAATGACATATTTTTGATTTTTTTGGACAGTTTATATAAAAAGATAAACTAATGATATCAAAACCACAAATAAGCACTAACTGTCAACTAAAGACAATAATAAGCATAAATAAGCAGTAATAAGCAAAGACAAAAAGAAAATCAGTTAATAAGCTATAAAATGGAAAAGTGAGACTTACAAAGCCCTTTGCTTAAACAAGGGCATAAAGGCTCTTTAGAGCTTTGTCTACAAGCTCTAGCTTGTTTAAAAACAAGCTAGTAAAACCCCATAAGCCCTTCCTTTTTTGGCTTATCTTCCACAATAGCTTTTGAGCGACTTTGAGTATAAATTTGACTTAAGTTATATAAACTATGGAAAAGTTTATATAACTTAAGTAAAACAGCTTAAATAACTAGGAGAAGAGCTTAAGAAAGCTTAACAAACATTTTTATAACATAAACTTGCATTAACATAAAAATAGGATTTAACTTAAAAACATAAATTTCATTAAAACTTAAAAATCTGAGTACAAGGCTTAAAAAGAAGCACAATAAACTTTTTAAAAAGTACAATAAACTTAAATAAAAACTATAAATTAAAAAGAAAAAGATTAAAAAGCTAGATGCTCTAATGGCTGCCAATGGTCTTCTCTTTTATAGCCGGCTTGAGAAAGTTCTAGGTCTTCAAGTTGTGCTTCTTATGTGAGGAGGATTTGAGAGTGTTCCCTAAGCCATAAATCATAGCCCTTGATTTTCTTGTCTGCTTCTTTGACTACAACATAACCCTTGATTTGATGTCCTTGTCCCATCAGCCAATCAATCACCTTAGGATTGCCAAGGTGGCTTGTCTTCTTGCAGGGTGTAGGGTTTTGGTTAGGTTTTATGTTTTGTCGGGTTGCAGGGCAAAGGAAAAGGACATATGAATAGTATTTGATTTGGCGGGAGAGTTTGATTTAGGGTAATGGGAGTTAAGGGTGTTAGGTAATGAGGTTAATGGTGTTATTTATTAGGGACTAATTGCGTTAGTCCTTAAGGACTAATTGTGTAAAACTTTAGGACCAATGGTGTAATGAGGGTTAAGGGTGTATGGTTATGTGTAATGGGCTTTTGGTTTGGGCCGGTTATTATGGTTTTGGACTTTAGGGCTTTTTAACTTATAAAGTATATAGATAAAGGCTTAATGGGCTGGCCCGACCCATTAAATGGGGTGTGGGTTGGTACATTTATGATGCACATGTCTTTAGCTTTGACTTTTTATGCTCTTTCCAATCTCGTGCTCGGTTTTGTCGGCTTTGGCTTTGTTTTTGTCCTTTAGTGAATATCCGTTACCTGCACAGCACAAATAGCAAATCACACATATATTTGGCATTTTATGTCCGTTTTTGGTCATTTAGGCTCATTTTTATAGGTAAAAGGTATGTGTAATTAAGCACATACCAAAATCCCCCATACTAAACTATTGTCGTGTCCTCACGCAATGCCATAAGTAAACACTTAAGAAAACCAAGAATCTCAATCCCCCTCGACTAATTACCTCGAAAAGTAGCTAAGTGTTCATCAAGGGGAATTAAAGAATCATTAGCTTTGAAAAGCCCCGGATCCTCACACCATATATAAAATAAGTTTGATTTAACCAAACTAAAACAAGTTTTTAATGGGGAATGGGTTTTTAAATGGTGGACAAAAGTTTAGCGCAAATCCTCCTCTTCAGTGCCTCCAAGCCTTCGTACTTCAATTACCTGAGATGAAACATGCTAAAAAGTCAACACGAGGTTGAGTGAAATTCATAGGTTTGTAATTGATAAAGAGTTTGAACACAAGCATAAATATAATCTTAATGCCTCATTAGACTTGTTGATCAGACAAGCTAAAATCCAACAGTTGCATTGAGCTCGCGACACCGATCCCATTGACGAAATCCATAATCAATTTAATTAATCAATGAATGCCCCCAGGCTAGGTATTTTGTCAGATTACCCTAACTTAAATCTCCATAACTATATGTCCGTTACATTGGGAGTGCTCACTTTTCTCGGTTCAAACTCCCAAAAACGAACCGGGTTGTCCTAGCCATAGCGCACTATTAATTGTTATGAGACGGCTACCCATCATAGGTAGTTGACCGGCGCACGCGATTGGGGTCTTATGACGAAAGCTACTCACAGCAACAATATAGATCAATACGGGTCTATAGCATTAAACAAGAAGAAAGTTCTTGTATTCGTTCTTATAAAAACTATAGCATGCCTCTCCCTGCGTGGGTTTTAGAAAAAAATACTTGAAGCCAGGCTATGTACTACTTGATTAATGGCGGAAGAAATAGATCAGGCGAAAACGAAACTTGGCTCAGATGGCACGTAATCACACAGGAACCTATTAACAACATGTTTGGGTTTATAGGTTTCTATGTCGGTAAATAAAATTTATTAATGACGACAAAACGACTAGATAGTATATGTAGGTATGTTGATAAGTTATAATTTGGGTAAGTTAAATCACAACTTAGTTTGTCTAATTAAAAAGTACTGTCATTGTTACATTGTGTTTTTGATTGCTAGATTTTACTAGTTTTATCTATTGGCTGAAAAAAAGCCCAATATGCCCAATTATAATCCCATTAAGTAATTTGATCTATTTTAATGGTCCATGACCAGGCCTTAGTCCAAATATTAGGCCTAAGTGGGTTGGGCCCAATGCTAAGCCCAATAGGTCTTATAGTTATAATTTGTGTATTTGGGGTCTGTGGCACCATTTAAGTAGTATGGCTATTTTAAGGTTTATGGGGTACTAATGGTAATAAATTTTTTGGTGTTTTTTCTGAAGGTCGACTATAAGTTTTAAGGTCAGGAGGTTCAATATATAAAAAATCCCAAAAGTGGGTCCATAACCACCTCGGGTTTTCGTCGAACAAATATCCGCTTTTACAAATTGTAGTATGGGATATAGACGTAAAAGTTATATACATGTTTATGCTTATGTTTACAAAAATAGTTGTAACTCTCTTAACCATAAATAATATACGTATAAATATTTTACTTTTTTAGTTTCATATTTAAGAGTAACATTTTAGATTATAAAGTTATTTCTTTACTTAATTTTGAGTGGACATATACTTAAGGTCATTTCTTTTTACAAAAGTCAATTTATCAAATTTGGCTGAATAACTCCACTTTTACCATTTTTGACGCGATTTGCGCAATCAATACGATCTGAGGAAAACCATCAATTGATTCTATTTCTTCATATGTTTAGCTACAATTAATCTCTTTTTAGTTTTTATCAACTCAATTCGTATGTATCACTTTTTATTCAATCAAGACAGCAAAGTCAGATTAGGTATCTTTTGTTAAAATGAGTGTATCTCACTCAATTTTTACATTCAAGAGTTGATTCAAAAAAATATGCTATAGCTCACAAAATCAATTTTCACAACTTAGATAAGTCAAATCAGTTTTTATCATACTCAAAAAATGTCAAACTTTCCTGTTTACTTCTGCACTAATTTTTCTATGATTTTCAACCATGTTTGTAAGTTAGGGTTTATCATTTTCAACCTAATCTGAGTACACACCAAAACCTCCAATAAACTCTTGATCATCATCTTTATTTTTTTTCCATTATTTTACATATTACTTTTATAAATAAAATACAAGAAATAGAAGAATAACAAAAAAAAGTAAGATTCTATCCCACATAAAAAATGATGTAAGTGATGATTATCACCCAAAACAAAAGGACTTCTTTACACCAAGTCTTGAATCTTAACCCAATACCTCTAGAACATCATCATTTCTTCATGCAATAGCTCTAGAAAATTGAATTAAATTCAGCCTTTTGTGTTTGTATAAACCTTATTGATCATTTGAAAAAATGAATTAAAAATAGCTAGGTCGGGGGTTTTTTTTTTAGTCATATCCACTAGCTACAATATTTAGGTTATCTTAGATTTAGTAAATTTTTGATGAAAATGGTGTTGTATGGTTGTTGGTTCATGGCAAAGGGAGACAAAACAAGAGATGTGTGTGTAAATTTTGGGAACTTGAATGAGAAATGAAATAAACTTGGATTTTGTATAAGATGTACATGCAAGGGACTAGGACAACTTGTTCCCTGAGTCTTGCTTCATCTATTGTCACGCCCTCATATAGAGGTGGTGGTTTTAGATTTTGTTATTTTCTAGTGTTTAGTGTATAAATTTTTAAGATATGGAAGGTAGTTTTGAGGCTAACTTGGTATTACGTAAAAATAAAACAGTGAGTTAAGGCGAAACCCACGAAGTAAAAAACGAATATGATAAAAATCATTCTACATATTAATACGAAATTGCTTTTCTTGAAAAGTTTAATTTAGTTTGTAAGGTTCAAGACGAATAATTGTTGTGTGAATAGTCGAATTTAATTAAAACGGACGATTTCAATAAAATGTGTAGATGTACTAAAAGTATCTTGTTTTAAAATTATAATTATTATGAGATTAGAAATAGTAGTGACCTTTAATACGGTTATGTTACAAAAGGTATGTGAATTAAGCTAATACAAAATCTCCCATACTAAAACTATTGCCGTGTCCTTACAGCCAATTGCCATAAGTAAAACTCTTTAGAAAACCAAGAATTGTCAATTCCCTCGTCTATATTACCTCAAAGTTAGCTAAGTGTTCTTAAAGGAGAATTAAAGAATCAATTTACTTCGGATAATGCCCCGTTTTTGATCATTTTTATAAAATCTACACTAATAATACATTATATTTTTTTATTTTTCTTTTTCTTTTTCTAATAGATTGTTCGGAATTCGTTATTCTTCTTAACTTTTAGGGTCTAGAACAAGATGCACGTCAATCCTAAAAGTCTCATGAAGATAAATTCATCGTTCTGGACTTTTTCATTGTCCCAAATCCAACGCTTAAAACCAATAAATATCACGTTAAATTTAAATATAAGTATGTTGCTAACATACTAATATTTGTATTCTTATGATACGTTTCACTCATGACAATTATTTATATCTTAGGTATAATGTGCTTATTTCGAATTTCAAAACATGGATCTACATCTTTAAGAAAATTGCTTTATTTTTTTGTTCACGTTCCATCCCAAAGAATTTATGATTTTGAAGGCGTGATCATTCCATATAGCGTTTCTTCTCGGCATCATCCCAGCGAGACCGGCTTAGGTGACCAGGATTTTGACACCCACCAAGAATAGTATCGGAACTCAAGGACCTTCGGTTTCAATAACTCCTTAGGTTTCCCGTTTATATAAACATTCATTTAGATAATTCACAAGTTAAAATGAAATAGTCTTAGTTCACATAAGCATATTTAAAATTTAAGAAAAAGAGATCTTTTACCATATTGATTTAGCTTGTAAACTTATAGCAGCATTATTAATCTTGTAAACTTCCACCCTTTAAACACTCCGTAACATCGGTTTGCGTGCCGACACTGATCCGGTTGGCTTATTTCGGCTTTGGTATCCTCGACTTTTGTAAAGGCTGCAACATCGGTTGTGAGACCGGACAAGATGCAGTATACACTTTTTCAGTCTCGGATTATTTTTCTTACTTCTTGGCCTTCTTTTGAAGGACGCTTCAATCGGTTGTGAGCCGGCAAGTGGCAGTAAACTTTTATCAGCCCACAGTTTATATTATTATTATTACCTCATAGATTTTTTTATGCACCATTTATTTATTACGCGGTGTATAGAAAAAATTTCTTTTTAGAAAATTTAAGTATATAGCTGAACTAAGACTAAATAGATTAATGTTATTGACTACATTAGTAAAGCTTCAAATTCATAAATCTGCTTGATTTAAGTTTTACTTTTGTGAAAAGAGCTACGTTATTTTTAGTCCGTTAGTAGTTATCGGGGAAGACAAAGCCACAATTTACATTTATGAGTCTTTAAGATTTCCAACTAATATCCTTGTTTAGCATACCAACTCATAATTAACTCTATCCATTTTTCGTTTATTCATACAAATTTAAAATCTTATTAAAAAAGATCGCGATATGCTTCTTAGTCTCAAATAAACTAGCTTTGCAAAAGCCTACGTTTATAAAGGCTTATGGGACAACAGCTAGAGCCAACTCGCTCGATCGAGACTTATTAATTCTAGTAAAATTTTACTTCTTATTCTACCCAGAAGGAAAGTCAAAAATTATGCAATAACATTATCTTTTTTTTTGGTATTTTTTTAATTCTTTGCATAGATAAAATCACAATATTTTTTAAAATGTTGTGTGGTAAAAAAAACACGATTTCGTGAAATGAAAACAACGAATGCTAGGCCTACAATCTAATTGTTAAGACCCCTCATACTAGAATGAACATTGTCCTCTATGTTTTAGACGGGTTTCTATGTAAATCTAAAGCGTTTATTATTGTTATGCTTTAAAGATAAACGTTAGTCCGATAAGATCAATGGATAACGGATTCCTCAAAAGCATTGATTGTAGATCGACGTGAACGATGGACATAAACCTCGAGCTCACGAGGGTCTTCATAATCTGGGGCAATCCTGGACAATAAAACAAAAACCACAAAACACGAGAAAGGAAGAGGCGAGCCTCCTCACAACATACTTATTTATTAATACTACAATTAGGATAAGCATAGGTTGCCACCCACAAAGCGCTTGTTTATTCAAAAGTCACTAAGCTTGACTCGATCCCCAGTACTTGAGTGGCTCTAGGGAGGATAGAGTTGGAGATAAGAAATCCAAGGTAGGAATGTTCCCCCCATAGATCATCATCGGGCTTTCAGAAAAAAGCTGGAAAGCTTTAAAGCTCCGATGAGATAAGAGATGAACTTTGACCTCATTTTCGGATGAAAAAGAAAGCAAAAGTCTAGGCATAAGAACATAATGTTTAGAAATATCACCCACCACTTTGACAGTCAAAAGTCCTGTTATCGGGCTCAAAGTTATTCAATTCATCCAGCGGTTGCAGGTGGAGAGGGTGATGGAATCAGTAATATGATATGACTCATTTTAGGTCGTGAAGGTGAATCATTACGAAGCAATTTTCAAGGAAAGGATTTCCCCTTCAGATCTTAGTCATCAATTCGCATGCCTAGATGGCATAGACGTCTCCTGGAGTAAGAAAAATATCAATTCCTTTTATGTGAGTCATAACGTCAAGCGGGGAGATAAGGAGATCGGAGAGAATGATTCGATTACAACTCAGAATTTTTAGAATCAATTCTTGAAGGTCGAGGAGATGAATTATATACACAATTTCTCAACATGACGAGGTTTCTTCCTCTAGATCAAAGTCTGGACTTTATAAATTTCTGTAGAAATCAAATTGATATGAACAGAGTTCTAACGAAGACTCCCGAGGATTGAGAATAAAACTTAGGAGTTAAGATATTTTACAAAGAAATTTTTGTATTTAAGCATAGATTCTATTAGACTCAGATTCTGTATTAAGTGATGCGGACCTTCTTAGTTGAATGATTTCTTTATCAAATAGAAGGTTTGAATAAATTTTGAAAAATTTTCTTCGGAACGTTTCATAATAAAGAGTCTCGTATCACTAGAGGTAGATCGTCGTTAAGAATCAAAGAGAGCGATTAGAAGAAGTCGTTTAAAATCAATCACAAACGGAATCACACTCACTTTCAATATCGGATAAATCCTCGGACTCACTTGGGGTTAGGTTAAGGTCCTCAACACTAGACTCATATTCTTCGTCCGATTCCGTTTTCGAAATAGTGTCAAGATGCTCATCCTCCATTATGAGGAGGTCAGTGATCGGTTGCGTTGGGTGTGATTGCAGAAGGGTAACTCTTATAAAATTTTCACTCTTATGGACTGAAAAATCATCGTCATTCAATTCATCATCATCGTTCGTGCAAAAAGAAATGAAATGTCTCGAAGGATAAGTACTAAGATTGGCCACCTGCTCTAGTTGCTGAAGCTTTTTCTTTTTATTAATTTCAATACTCATTCCATTGAAATTTTTCATTATGGCTATTAATCTTCAATACTCAATATAATCTTTCATTACGATATCCTTAATCTGAATTTCATTAATTAAACTTTTCATTTCTTCTAAATATGTTGCTTCAGAATCCTCCATATCTTGGTTACTCATTTCTTGGGAGGTTGATGAATGTCGGGAAACTGCTCAGGGGTTGGAATTGGTTCAAAATTGTAAAAAAATAGGATTATAACAAAGTTAGGTGCGTAGAAATTTCTGGTTCATCGGTTGGCACGTGATAAATTCTCTATTGAGGGACCCCCGCAGTTTTCACAAAACAAGGAAATTGTTGTGGATAACTTGGTGAAGTTTGTGGAAAATTTAGTATCAAGTTTTGATTTGAACACAGGTCCTGATCGTAGCAAACGGAAACTTGAGGTGGAACAATCGTAACCGTATGAGCAGCATTCCCACATAACTCACAAAGTACATGTTTGACAAATAAATCGTTTACGAATTCCTACACACAGTAAACAATAAAGTTGTTCGGATTTGTGGAGGCTTTGTGAATTTTCTCTACTGGGGTCCTGTTTATAGACAATTGGGTCTTGAGGTGTATAACCAAAGTTAGGGATTGTCTATTGAATGATCACCGCAATGTGAGTTTGGGGTTGTTGAAGTGAGTTGTAAAAATCTTTGAAATGAGTTGGGTTTGGACAATTATCAAATAATTTACCATCTTCACCACAACATAA
Source organism: Tanacetum coccineum (assembly GCA_026074375.1). Lineage (NCBI taxonomy): Eukaryota > Viridiplantae > Streptophyta > Magnoliopsida > Asterales > Asteraceae > Tanacetum > Tanacetum coccineum. The sequence goes on along the minus strand of BQNB010035237.1, from coordinate 7,142 downwards.
AGAACAAACTTCATCCATAAACCGTCTTCTACACTGATCACAAGTACATTGTCGACAATGTAGACCACCAAATGGGGCTCCACACTTAAAACAACATCGTGGGGTGAATGAGGACATAAGAATTAAACAAATTGACATTAAGAAGAATATTTTTGAATTTTTTATGTATTTTAAACAAGAAAAAAAATATTTTTGGGACTGATAAATCAAAGGTGTACGATAGCTCTCTAAATTATTTACAAAGAAGCGGAGGAAGGGAAGCGCGAAGGTATTAAAAAACCTTTTCCTTTCGGTGTCGATGAACGGTTGGATCAACCTATCACTTAAACCTATCTTATATTGACATCACGGTTTCTTTTGTTTGTATTTTTTTGGTGTTTTAAATACTTTAGAAAAAGTAGTTGTGATTATTTTTATGTATATTTATAATAGAGAATTTAATCCAAATAAAATGAGAAAAAAAAAATATTTTTGGTTTTTTAATTTTATATATTCACAAATTAACATGAAAACTTCACGGGGAAGGGTCTTCAATGCACTAATCTTCAAATGGTGAACACGATAAATCGCACACACCTCCCCTGGCAGGGGCAGCCAAAAATTGATTTGCCCATTTACGTATATATATATATTATATATATTTATTTTATATATATATATATATATTATATAAATATTTATATATATTATATATATATTATATATATTTATTATATATATATATCTATTGTATATTTATAATATATATAAAATAATTTTATATGGAAAATATCAATTATAGAAGAAAAGAGTATTCCAAAATTGGTTTGAAGAAGATTACTATTGACCAAAGTAAATCCAATACACTCCCGAGTCGTTTCCGACGAGGTGCGAATAGAATCGTGGTTAAGTTCGTGATCGCGTGTTTGAATGATTCAATGATTTTTTGATTCTTTTTCTACAATTAAAATGCAAAAACAATAAATCAAGATAAAAACAAAAGCAATTAAAGTTTAAAAACCGGAAAAACGATAACCACTATGATCAATACCCGAGTTTAAAACCTTAATCTCACAAATCTTTAACCCTCAAATGCAAATTTAATTTTTAAATGTCCTAAATGACTTAAAATAATTTTTAAGAAAATAAGGAATTTAATTTTTTGGAATGTTATTTAAGTTTTTTATGAATTTTAAAAAAACAGATTTAATCTAAAAATATTATAAAAAAAATACTAAACTAATTTTCAAAATTCTAAAAAAAATTAGGAAAAGTACTTTGAACTAAGCTAATCCTAGGATAAATAAAATGGGTCTAATAGCTTATCCCAATAAGCTGGAAATAAGCCCAAAAGGGCTGAAAGGCTTAAATGGCAAAAAGGTTATAAAAGAAAAGTGGTGGGAAGTCTTAACGAAAAAGACCCAAGGGCGAGTTGGTAGTGGAGTGTGGTGTTAAAAACGTTTGGGAGTTAAGGTTGAGGTCAGGGTTGCTCGAAATGGGGCTTCCTATATCACTACCCACGGTTTTTATTTGCAAAATTTATTTTTAAATAAGCTTTTTATCACTAAAATAAGCAACTTTAATGAAAGCACTTTTTATAAAAACTTAAAATAAGCTGGAAATAAGCTACTTAAAGAGACAGACTTGGTTGTGTTTTAAGTAAGTGACTTTTTCATAACTACTAGCTATTCTAAAAACTTAATAAGCTAAATCAAAACTGAAATAAGCTAAACTCAGGACCCTAGTCCATAACTATAAGTACGTGGATAAAAAATAAGTACTAAAAGAGTAGAAATAAGGTATCTAATGAATAACAGAATGACTAGCATACTTTTAAAATGAACTAAAAGCCACAATTTGTTGTATTTTTAGAACTCAATAAGCTAAAAAAAGCAAATATCGGTGAAAACAACAGATTTTCTAGACACCTAAATGCAAATGTAAAGAAAGTAACTAACAATATTGGCTGAAAAGCTCTCAAAAGCTAAAATGAACTTTGACTTAAACAAGCAGTTTTAAAAGAGATAATGACCAACTTTGAGCTTAAAGTTGAGACCAAATAAGCACTTTTAATAAGGTAAAAGCTGAAAACAGATGAAGTTTGTTATCCCAATGTCGTATGAAAAAACATGTTTAAGCAGATTGGATTAGTGCATATGCTTGGAAATGACTTGAAATATTGTGAGACAAATCAGTGGCATAAAATGATTTTTGTTTAGTCTAAAAATGACAAAGTGCAGCCTTATTTTTAAGCTAGATTAAGCTAATTTAAAAATTCAAATGTGAAAACAGATCGAGCTTACTATCTAAAGACCTTATACTATCAAAATCAGACCATAAAACAAGCTTATCTATCTATTTTGGACTATGAATATCTTGTCTTTTGGACTCAGGAAATTAGGACTTAAACTAACAAACAGATTTTTATTAATCAAAAAAGGCAATTGCCACCACTTGAACTTAAGCTATACTATTTTTCCATTAAGGACCAAAATCAAATAAGAAAACAACACCTACAAGTACTAATAAGGATTTAAGCATTTAAACTGAATTATGAAATAAAAACTCTACAAATCCAAACCATGAATACATTTAACCTAAAACTTAATTTTTAAACTTAAAGGACTTATAAAAACTGACTTAAAGCCTGAATTAAAGATGGTTAAAATTGATTTAAAAGACAAAAGAGGCATATGCAGCACTAACATAGGTTAGTGGTGCTTGTGCCAAACACCCTTTTAAATTCTGGATTTGCATTTTTAAACTAAGAAAAGCGGAATTAAGCTGATAAGCTAAGATTTTTTAAAAACAGATGATGAACAATGGATATTAAGCACTAATAAGCAATAAGAACACAGAAATAGGCACTTAAAATAAGCAAATAAGAATGAGCATTTTAAAAGCTATAAAAGACAGTTTTATATGAAAAACAATCAAAGGACATAAAAGTTAAATCATAAACATAAAAAGCATTTAGAAAGACAGAATAAGCAATGATTAAGCACAAATAAGCAAAGATAAGCAGAAATAAGCAATTAAACTGTGAATAAGCTATAAAATGAAAAAGAGGACTTACAAAACCCTTTGCTCAAAACAAGGGGCATAAATGCTCTTAAGAGCTTATCAACAAGCTCTAGCTTATTTAAAAACAAGCTAGTAAAACCCTATAAGCCCTTCCAGGTTTGGCTTATCTTCCACAATAGCTTTTAAGTGGCTTTGAGTAAAAAATTGACTTAAGCTATATAAACTGTGGAAAAGTTTATATAGCTTAAGTAAAACAGCTAAAATAACTAGGAAAAGAGCTTAAGAAAGCTTAACAAACATTTTTATAACATAAACTTGTATTAACATAAAAACAGGATTTAACTTAAAAACATAAATTTTATTAAAACTTGAAAATCTGAGTACAAGGCTTAAAAAGAAGTACAATAAACTTTAAAAAAAAGTACAATAAACTTAAATAAAAACTGTAAATTACAAAGAAAAATATTAAAAAGCTAGATCCCCTAATGGCTGCCAATGGTCTTCTCTTTTATAGCCGGCTTGAGAAAGTTCTAGGTCTTCAAGTTGTGCTTCTTATGTAAGGAGGATATGAGAGTGTTCCCCAAGCCATAAATCATAGCCCTTGATTTTCTTGTGTGCTTCTTTGACTTCAACATAACCCTTGATTTGATGTCCTTGTCCCATCAGCCGATCAGTCACCTTAGGATTGCCAAGGTGGCTTGGCTTCTTGCAGGGGGTAGGGTTTTGGTTAGGTTTTATCTTTTGTTGGGTTGTAGGGCAAAGGAAAGGGACAGATGAATAGTATTTGATTTGGCGGGAGAGTTTGATTTGGGGTAACAGGAGTTAAGGGTGTTGGGTAATGGGGTTAATGGTGTTATTTATTAGGGACTAATTGCGTTAGTCCTTAAGGACTAATTATGTAAAACTTTAGGACCAATGGTGTAATGAGGGTTAAGGGTGTATGGTTATGTGTAATGGGCTTTTGGTTTGGGTCGGTTACTATGGTTTTGGACTTTAGGGCTTTTTAACTTATAAAGTATATAGATAAAGGCTTAATGGGCTGGCCCGACCCATTAAATGGGGTGTGGGTAGGTCCATTTATGATGCACACGTCTTTAGCTTCAACTTTTTACGCTCTTTCTAATTCCGTGCTCGGTTTTGTCGGCTTTGGCTTCGTTTTTGTCCTTTAGTGAATATCCGTTACCTGCACAGCACAAATAGCAAATCACACATATATTTGGCATTTTATGTCTGTTTTTGGTCATTTAGGCTCATTTTTATAGGTAAAAGGTATGTGTAATTAAGCACATACCAGCCCCGAATGTACACATTTCTTCCCCCTAATTGTTGCACTCTATCGAAATATTCAACTAGGACACTTCTCTTCCCCCTGATTATATTTGATGACCATCAAAATAATCATAATTCGATTATGCCTAAATATTCAATAGTGAAATCATGTGTGGAGTATCAACAATCTCCCCCATCAATCTTGTGACATCATAAGAAACCTTGGTAATTCAACAAATCACTTGATTAAATCAAGGAAATGTTGTTTGTGTTTTTCAAAAACAAATTCCGAATGAACACAATAACTACTAGATCACTTAGATTGCTAGTTAACACTTATTTTAATCATTAAGCAATCATTTTCAAATTAGTGACTTACGTTCAGCGTTGACTTGATGTTAGCACTCGTAGGATTTCCATTCATTCATTATGAATACTTTATTTAAGTATCACTCTTGAATGTTCCGGCAATGTCACTAAGACATGCAATGTCACATAGATATATAAGCGACTCTTGTACCTTTTGTATCATTGATGTTTAAGACAAATATACTTTTGTGTCCTATGTGAGATTTGATGATATGATCTCATTTGGCTCTAGACTCAATTAGTGCATTTTGGTTTCAGTAATCGGAGGCTGGAGCTGACTACCACCTTTTCAATATCAACATTCTCGAAGTGAGAAGTCGATAGATTATGTATTTAATCTCCGTGACAATGAAACAAGAATTATTTTGAGCGAATCTTGAGTGGCTGGAAAGGGTTGTGCATTGCATCACTGGGTCCATAACGTCTTTCTTCAATACCAAATATCATCTGTGTGATATTTGATAGATTACGTATTGACCTGGTTTCTGTCTAATGTTTGTGGAGGGTTTCTTTCTTTTCACCCTTTAAACATCATTTTTTTTCATTCTTCAATGTCTACCAAGACGTCATTATTATCATCATGTTATGATTGTTCCGATGATAGCTCATGCCTTAGTTGACATTATCCTCATTTTCATTCTACTCCATCATACCTAAGGACTTGTATTCTATCTATAGAATGTCTCTGGGTAGATGATGAGGTGTCATTTTATACACTATTTTAGGGTCATTTAACCCACTAAATCATGCAAATATGCCTAAATTATGTGCTTGATTGTTTGTTTTTCAGGGTTTTAGCACTTGGGATGGCATTTGGAGGAAATACACGTGACTTGGGCTCATTTGGAGAAGAAACAGACAAGATTACGGACCTACACCAAATCCATGAAGAAGTATTATTCACAGAGCGTGGAGATGGCGTCACAGGCATAAAGCGACATCGTCGTTATCTATCCAGTGACGGCGTCAGAGATTTAGCGACGACGTCAGGACGTGGCCGACTTAAAGAGGATCTATGATCATCCACGTAGCGACGGCGTCAGGACTTCAACACGACGTCGTTGCAGCGATATCTCTATATATACAAAACCAATTTTAGGGTTTTAGGTGTGTAACTTTGTATAACTTTAGGGAGACGAACCCTAGTCTTTGTAGCAGCTTTAAAGGTCATTTTTAGGGCCTCAAAACCCTATTGTAACTACCTTCTATCCATATTTTAATCAAGTAAGAGTGTTATTCATTAATCATTCAATATGTCTATGTGTTGTGTGATTAATCTATGTTCTTGCTTTATCCTTAACATGCTAGGCTAAACCCTCCTTTGTATTTGCTTATGATTGCATGAAAGTCGGATTATAGATCCTATTACTGTTGCTTCTTGTTGATGAATGTGCACGTTAGGCTTTAGAAAACAAGCTTTTATCTGTATTGCTGTAGACACGTCTAGGGAAACGTGAGTGCGTAGAAAGGATACCATCGGGTAACAGTTGTCACAACCCATAAATTTCCGATCAATATTTTAGCTATTTCCGTTTAGTAATTTGAAAATTTTAATGTTTCGTTCAATTTCTACATTTAACCGGGAAGTTGTCCCGCGGTTATCTGAGAAGTCGTACCGGAAGCGTTCCGGGATTCAATTCATCGTAGTCTTTTGACAGTTGTCGCATTTTTACGTTCCGAGTGGATTTTTAAATTTTCATAATTTTTCGTAAAGTTTCTCCACGTTTTCAGTTCTTGCGTATTCCGTAAATGACTAGAATTATATTAGGTGTGCATGGTTACCTAGAAATTAAATCAAGAGCATCTTTGCATGTCTTAGAAAATGGGAGATCAAATTGGTCCCCCCTTGTTCCTTTTTTGCCCACGTCTAGCACACACACACACACACACACGTACACTTAGGATGCTCATTTTGAATCATGTACCAAGAAACAACACTTCTACAAATTGGCACTAGGACTAGTCCTTCCTATGCTATCATTGGTGGATCATTTTGGTCCCCTCTTGGTCCTTTTGTCCTTTGTCGTCAACTACACACACCACACACACTTTAATTTCAATTTTTTTCTTACATCCTAAGAATCCAATGTCCTATATATCATTCCACCAACACACATTTATTCATTCATTTTATTACCCTTGTGCAAGAAACACATATTTCTCTCCCTTTGGCTCTCTCATATCCGACGCCTACAAACACACATACTTTAATCATATTCTCTCATTTTGATCAAAAACCTTTGAAGACCTTGAAGTTGTATTGATCGAATAGATATCCGGGTAGTTTAAAACACAACATTTGGGTTGTTTAAGTCTTAATCTTTGTAAAACTTGTACTTTTGAGGTCATCTTGATGTATAAACATTAGTTGTACAACTCATTTTTTAAAAATGAAGATTTTAAAACTATGTAAACCTTAAAAGGTTATTTATAGTACACGGAAATGATAAAAGGAAGACACAGGAAAATATAGTTTTGTGATCGTGGTTATTTTTATGCAA